>JALNQF010000266.1:0-56755 GCA_028456385.1 Ophiosphaerella korrae | reverse complement strand
TAGCTATTTAGTCCTAGAAGAGGAGGTCTATTTAATCCTAATATTTACACTCTTGTCCTAATTTACTATAGTAAGAATAGGTAGGTTTTACTTAATTACACTAATGTATAAGTCTTAGCCTTATACTTTCTAGTACCTAGATTTTAGTACTAGGAATATCTTTATAGTAAAGAGTATAAGATAAGGTTAAGTATTAGTAATTAAATAACGTATATTAACTTTTTAAGTATAGCACTCTTTATAGCCTTTACTTAGTTAACTATAATAAGGTATAGAGAAGCTATTATATAAGGAGCTAGTAAAGGTAGACTAATATAAGATAAAAATCTTAGGGCGTAAGACGCGTATATTAAACTTATAAGAAGATAAAACTTAAAAAGTAAGTAAAGAGTAAAGGACGTAGAACGTCTTAGCCTTAGGGGAGTATGTATATATATTAGAGAATTAGCGCCCCTATTACTTAGGTCTTAGGTAAGAGGATATTATAGAGAGCTTTTACTTTTAGGGTACACTAGAGTTAAGTAGTAGCTCTATTAAGAAGTATTACCTAAATCTAGAGTAGGCGTATAGAGAATAATCTAATTAGCTTTCTCTAAGTATAAGAGTAAGTAAGTAACTTAAGAAGAACTAGTAAGACGCCTATCTAGGGTAGAGAAGAGTAGATATAATTTAAACTAGCTACGCTTAACGTATAAGTAAAGATAAGATAGCCTTATATCTCCTTAATACTTATTACCCTTAATACTAATATATACGACTACACTAAATATAAAGACAAGAGTAATAGTATTATATACTAAAGCCGCATTACCTAAGTAAATAGAAAGTATAGATATACGCTATCTAGCTAAAATAGTAGAAGTTAGCCCTAAATTTTCCTTTAAGAAGGTCCTTACACTTAGGTTTAACGCCTAATATCTAACTACTATTAATAAATAAGGATACCTCTTAAAGTACTACTTGCTTACAATTAGCGTATATAAGGATTTCGTAGCAAGGATTTACTTTTAACTAGCCCTTTTAATTAATAGGAGTTCTATATTAGAGGTAGTATTCCTCTAGAATAACCTACACTATGTTACCTTTCTTAAAACATAAAAGGTATTAGTAGCTAAGAACCTCTAAGGTAGTTAGTTTAAGGGCTTAGAAGAAGAAAGAGAAATTAGGAGCGTATAAGCTTATAAGCATAAATAAAGGAAGAGTAAGAAAATAGTTTATATGTATATATATAGATACTTTAAAGTTAATCTAAAGATATATTATAAAATCAATCTTAATTACAACTATTTATATAACCTTAGAGCTAAAGGAGCGAATAAAAAACAAAGCTAAACTAAACTAGCTATTCTAACTCGCGTTAAACGTGTAGTAGCTTATATCTATAGCTTACTCTTTTGTCTTTTACTAGTCGCCTTCCTATATAATATATTATCGCGAATCTACCTATAAGACTAACGTACGTAAGCCTATTACTACTACTCTTAAATCTAACACTAATATAAAAAACCTAAGTAATCGCTATCTATAGAATTGAAAATAGCTATTAAGGCGACTTTTAAGAAAAGGATTCCTAAAGAAATTACTCTAGAATACTACGCCTATCTATAATCTCTCTTAGCTAATATCTCTTATTACTATAGCATATAACTATCTACAAATATATACTACCTCGCTTAACTATAGTATTACGCCTAAGATAAAGAATATTAATAACTATATTATAACTAAGAAGGAATATAGCGCTAATATAATAATAGTAATTTATATAAGCCTTAAAGGGATATATAGAACCTTTTTGTTTTCTTTTATACTTTGTATATACGTAATCGTAAATACTACTATACTAAATAAGATTGTAGTAGAGTTTCCTAGATTGTATAGACTTAGGCCTTAACTAATTAGCTATAAATAAAACTTTAAACTAGGCTCTTATAGATAGGCTTTATAACAAAGATAGTAAGTATTGTAATAAGTATAATAGTAATATTTAAGGGTTTAATAAACCTAAGATTATAATAGAGAGAAAGGAAATTAAGACTAAAGGATGTAATAAGGCTAATACTAATAGCACCCTAGAAACCTAGGACTAAAAAAAAAGAGATAATATTAACAAGCGTAGTATAGGTAAGTAGAAAGTCGAAATTTATTGTTATAAAGATAAAAGACTTAGGACCCTAAAAGCAACTATTTATCCTTCTTATACTATAGCTAAGAGTTACTCTAGCGCCTTAGTAGCTAGGTAATTAGGCTAGCGAAAGTAGCAAAGTAAATATAGGAAGGTATTAGTAGGCTCGCCTCCCTATAAAGCTTATCTACTAAGGCCTTTCTTTAGCCTTATAAATTTAGTTGCTTTGTATTTATTAATGTAGAAGCTATATTATTTATTAGAAGTAGATATAGTAGTTAGTCTATAGAGTAGATCTCTTACAACGCCCTTAATTCTCGTATCTAGTAAAAGAATAAGAAAGGTAGCTAGTAGATAGGCTAGAGGGCGTTATAGTCTTACTAGAGAGGGTATATATACTATGTATAATACATAGTATATAAGAGTAGTTAGGAAGAAAGTAATAAACCTCTATAGATAACTTAGAAGAGTATATAGTAGGCTATAACGCTATAGTAGTACTAATATATATTCTAAGTGCAACGTTAGTATACTATAAGGTTCCCTCTATATAGAAAGCTATAGCCTTATTATATTTATGTATATACAACTATATTTACTTCGCTTCTTAGGCACATAGTAAAAAGGATTAGATAGAAAAACTTAAATATAGGTTTTATTCTAATCTACAGAAGTATAAAAAGCTTAATCTAGTGTTTCTTACTACTTAAAGATTAGAAAACCTTAATCTAACTACAAGTAGTTATTAATGCAAACGTAAATACAAAGTAAAACTAGTAAATAAAAGAGAGAAAAGCGCATAGAACTAAATTCTACCTATATATACTAATTAAAACAAAAGAAACTACTAATACAACGTATAAATAATAGACTAAAGTACTAAAGCAAAGCTAGTTTAGTAGATTAGAGACAAGGAGTTTATACAAATATAGGCGAAAGTAAAGGTATACGTAGTATTTCTTATACTATTATAATAAAGGTTGTTCTCCTAACTATAATTATAGAATAATAACTTAATAGACTTAGCGTAGCATTAGTAGTATTTTAAATCGCATCTCTACCTAGGCTTACTTTTGTTTAGCGTCGTAGAGTAGTAGAAGACTTATACTAACACTCCTTCGTAGCTCTTCGCCTAGGTATCTATACATCTAAACTCTTAATCGTCCTAATTACTTTTTATTACCCCTCTATCCTTTACAAACTAAAGCTAAAATAAAAGTAGAGTAAGTAGTATACTAAATCCTAAGATATATTACGCCTACTTATATAAGCCTAGAAATACTATATATATAGCTAACTTACTAGTAAAGCCTAACACTTATTATAAATCTAGAAAAGACTAGTAGTAGTAGAGGCGTTATAAAGAAAGATAACTACAAAGAAAAAGTACCTAGTAACTTTATAAACTTTATATTTAAAATAGAAGTAGATTAAGAATAGTACTATAGAGAAATAGAACGTAATACTTCTAAGATAAGTAGATACGTTCCTTACAAGAGGGCTATAGAATATCTCTATAAAAAAGATAGAATATCTTATAACTTATAATATATAAGCGACCCTACTAGTAATAACACTAAAATGTTAAAAATAGGAAACCTTAGTCTCCTAGAAAAAGTAGCACTAGAGATTAATTAGTAGATTTTCTCTCTACTACGTAGTATACAAACTTTAATTATTAGCCTACTTAATAAAGACAAATCTAATAGTACTAGAAAGCTTAGTTCTAGGCTCTTAAACTTTATAACAATACTAAAAGTAGTAAAAGGAGTTGTAAGTAAAATAGCAAGGTATCTACCTAAAGTAAGCTACCTTATTACAAGTACCTCTAAATCCTAAGTATATAAAACATATAAGAGGGCAGTTACTACTATAAATCCTGTAAAGATAAGTACTACCTAAAATAAGTTATCTATTTTCGTAGGCAGTACTAATAAAGAGATATAAGCTAAGGCGCTAGTAATAGACGTAAGACGTAAGTTAAGGGTAAGGAACGTATAAAAGGTAGCTAGTAAAGGACTAAGAAGTATAGCAAGGTAACTAAAGGACGAAGGACATCTTAGCCTTATTAGGGAGCTCGTATATATATTAGAGAAAGGAGCTATCTCTCTATTAGTTTTAAGTTAAAGTACTTAGAAATGTAGACATAGTTTGCTTTTAGCGCACTAGTTTTACTAGTAACAAGCTACTTATCTCTTTAGAGATATTACCTAATAAGACTAGATACCCTAGATAGAACTATAGCTTTAGCTAGTAGCGTAAAGAACTTATTATAAGTAGAGAGTATTATAGTCGCTATAGAGGCAGCTTGAATTTTACTTTTATAGTTATAAGATCTACACTAAGTAAGACTTAGTAACACGTATTGTAGATATAAGTACTTAGTTAGTAATAGGGGTTCTAGCGCTATACTCTAGGCAAATAGGCTAGCGCCCTACTTTACATACTATACGTATTTAGGTAAGGACTTTAAGGTCCTTACTTTATTCGAGTTATTACAGCCTAATCTCTACTACCTATAAATAGCCTATATTAATAATTTTAAAAGTACACAAGCTAATTATTATAGTTACCTAGAGAAACTTGTCTAGGGATTACGATATAAACTAAACCTAGAACTATATCTATTAGAACCTTAGCTATCTTCTAAGTTATTAGTCGTCTTCTAAGGTCTTCAACCTAGCTAATATAAACTACTAAGCTAGTTACAAGAGTCTCTTGTAGCTACTTTCCTAAAAGCTATACTAAAAACTAAAGAGGAATAAGCTAGGAAGAAGAAGTTAGTATACCTTTTGTAGCCGCACTAGCTTATAATTATATTCTATTTTCTTATACGTCTCTTATTATAACTACCGCCTTTAAAAACTAATAAACAACTAAATAGTAAGGTAAATATTCTTAGCCTTCTTAAAGACTATACTTTATTTATAAACGTACTTATAGTTAACAAGATATATACTAAGTAGATATCTTATTACCCTACTCTACTTTTTATCTCCCTTACTATTATTACCTATAATACTAAGATTAAGGTATAGACTATAGATAGCTATATTAAAGACTTCTTAGTATAGTAGTAAAGTAACTATAAGGTAGATTTAGATTATATGTAGCGCCTTTAAAGAAGTACATTATAGGTAATATAGTAAATAGAGGAATTATATAAGAGGGGCTTTAAATATTAAGTATAGGAGGTATTTGTCTACTATACAATCTCCTACTACTATTTTTAGGGAATAGCTTCTTATAAGGCTAATAGGTAGTTAGTCTATATATAGCTATTAAAAATATACGCATAAGAAGGAGACATTAAAAGATATAATACCTATTTGCGTACTACCTAATAGAGAAGTATAAGCTAATATCTCTTTTAATATACTCTTTCTATATAAGATTATCTTTAGCAAAAGACGTAGGTATACTTAATTACTCTATAGTACTATATTCTCGCTTACCTAGCGCGTAGTCTTACTTAGATTAACAAAGCTCTAGGAATAAAGCTTAGCTATAATACGTTTAACGCGTAAGAGACTACTATCTAGAAGAAAATTAAGTTGTTATAGAGAGAAGAGGATTAGTTACAGCCTTATAAGAAGTAAAGAGTATTATAAGAGGGTAGTAAGTCTTTAACTTAGTAGCGCTACAATAGTATTTTAGCCTAACTAATAGATATCCTTAGACTAGACGCAGATACTTTATATTAGGCTTAGACAGTAATAGTTAGCGAAGTAGACGTAGAGATAATAGATAGGATTCTAGGACTTAGTAGTAGCGTATAGCGCTTAAAAGAGGTAGAAGTTATAGATAACAACCTCTTTAGATAAGCTATAACTTCTAATCTAAGCGTGTACAGAATAAACGACCTACTAAATAGAGATATAAGGAAATCGAACAAAGATATACTCCTAGGAATAGTTATAGGATTAATCTAAGAAAATATACTACATACTATACTACTAAGAGAAAGACTGTAGGTTATCTCTACTCCTTACTCCCTTAGGGATTCTATACTAAATAGCTTATTAATATTATATGTTAACAATAAGCCTCTATTACCTATATAATATACCTACGTAACCTTTATTATAGAGTATATTTACTATAATAACAACTTAGTTATAATAGGCCTTTATAAGAGCCTGTAAGACTCTATCTTATAACCTCTTTTAGTATTTCTAGCTTAACTCTCCTTAATAGCGATGTTAGGTAGAGGAACAAGACTAATAGAACTTAAGTTAATACCTAGAAGTAAACCTCTTTAGCGAGCACAATTATTGTATAAGGCTCTAAATTAAGATTCTTAGAGCAATTACTTACTATACTTCTAATCCTAATCTTGTCTTCTTTAAACGCATCGTTAGGAGCCTAAATTAGTATAAGAACGCTAACTTAACTTAGTATAGTAGATAGCTAACCTTTTCTATAGCGCAATATAGTAGATCTAGTTCTCTAGCGTTCTAGCTTTACGTCTTTTACTAAGCCTTAAATAGTATTAACCTACAATCTCTATAAGTTCTTTATCCTAGGGTTAAGAGGCACTTTTGTTACACACTATATTTTTAAAGTATTCTTAAGCTAATTCTAAGAACTCTTTGTTGCGTTTATATTAGAAAAGTTCTATTCTATTTTCTATATCCTTAAAAGTATCGCTATCGCTTTTATTATTTAATAATGCAGCTAACTTATAGATAAGTTTATTAATAGGTAGAGTAGTAGGTAGGACTTAATAAATAGGTATTACGGGACTACGCTATTATATTTAATATAGTAGGTATATAAAATAATAAGTAGTAGGTAAGTATAGAAGATTATTAGTAGTTAAATATAGTAGATCTAAATATAATAAAGAACCCTACGTATATAGTATAAGGTGTATCGTAGAAGTATTAGCTATTATACTCGCGTAGTAATCTCTTGTTATAGAAAAACAATATTCTTAAGTTTAGCCTATACATCCTACAAATAAATGCAAATAGCTTACTATTCTAAATTCAAAGAATTACGCTATTAAGCCCCTATTTCCTTAGTAGTTATTAAATCGTATACAGCACTTACTAGAGTCGTACGCTCTACACGATATTGTAGGGCATTGTTACTAGAGCTATTCTAGGCTCTACCTTCTCTATTAACTATTTAGGGTGCACTACCTTACTAGCCTATTTAGAGAGTACTACCCTACTAGCCTATTTAATTTAGAGTGTTTAGCTAGGTAGAAGTAAAGGTAGAGGAGTTCGATTAATTATTAGATATAAAAGATTAGTCTCTAAAGTAAGATACGATAATAGTACCTATAAAAACGTAAATATCTAGTCTTAGAATATATACTATATATCTTTACCTTAGTATTATTAAGGCGTATAAGGACAAGTAAAAGTTTCGATCTACTTTAGTATAGTAAATAGTACTTGCTAGAGAAGGGACTTAACTTTAGATAGATAGTAGGGGCTATACTACTACTAGAGGGAGATAGAAAAGGTTAAGGAAAGACGAGCTTAATATAGTTACAAAGAAGCGTACTAAGTAGGTAACGCTCTATAAAATAAGTGCGTTAATAGAGGAGCTATTTAAATAGAAGAGAATAAAGAACTAAAGGTTAATCGCAAACTATTAACTACTTAGACTATACTCTACTAGAGGAAGATAGAGGGATAGGTCTAGCGAAGACGTTAACGATAGTTATCTCTAAAGAGAGAGGGAAAGACGAGCTTAACGTAGTTACAAGAAGTATGCTAAGTAGTAATACGTAAGATAGATAAGTATAGACAAGTAATTTAAATAGAGAGAGTAAAGAACTAGCTTTAGTAGATCGCGAACCTTTATACGTATTTTCCTACACTCTTGCCTACGCTTAATACCTCTCTACTCTCCTTATCTACACTCTCTTAGTATTAACAAGTATAGCTATAGAAGTAATAGTAGTATCCCCTTAATTACAAAGATACCTACGTATCTAAAGAGCTTATAGACTATATATAGCGTTAATCTAAGCTTAGAGGATTGTAAACTATACTACTCTACCTTTAATAGTAATATATATTAATATCGTTCTAGTGTACTTAAAAGCCTAATCGAGTTAAGTTATAGGTATACGCTAGTTTATTTTCAACGCGCTGCACCTATAGCGTTACTTATATTATCTAGTAATAAATTAGCCTTACTATTTACACTCTATTTACACTTTATTTACACTATACTTGCACTCTATTTTATATCCTACTCGCACTCTATTTACACCTTGCACGCTACTATTTATACTCTACTCCTACTCTATTTACGTCCTACTTGCACGCTATTTACACCCTACCTTGTACTACATTTACGTCCTTACTCGCCTACTATTTACACTTAGCCTCGCTAAAGTTAGCAATATCTAGATTACTAAGAAAAATAGGCTCTACTTAAAAACTTAACTCTAAGGATATATAGGCTAAAATTATTATACTTGTAGATAACCTAAAGATTACTTGTTACTTAGATAGAGTCTAGAATTAATAAGTTTTAGCTACTATTAAAATATTGTAGAATGTATAGACTAGTTAGCGACGTAATAATTACTAAACCTTTCTTAATAATATCCTCCGTAAGGCTAGCGCTTAAGCTATCTTGTTATACGCTATCGCTTTAGGAGAAATAAAAACAATCGTAATAGCTTACTAGTATAGGCTTAACCTTATTTAAAGGCTAAAAGATAGAAAGTAAGATTCTATACTTAACTACGAGATTATTTAGTCTCTTACTAAGCCTATTATAGGTATATGCTTTCTCCTAGTAAAGTAGATAAAAAGCTTATCCTAGAAGTAGATATATAGTGTAGTACAATTACAACTCTAAACAAATTAGAGAATAATCCTATAGTAACGCCTAGGGTCTCCCTAGATACAAATAGCTTTACCTCTTAGTAATACTTAGTGCGCGAAAAGGCCTTACTATAAGAGCTTCTAGATATTTTTAATAAATACGTTTATACACAACGTGTAATAGCTATATTTAGTATACTAGCTCTTCTTCTACTAATTAATACTAATCTCTTATAGAAGGTATAATATTGTTTATAGTAGAGAGTATTCTAGGGTTAGAGGAGTAAAAAGCCTAGATTTCTTTATATCTTAATTATCTACGTATATTAAAGCAGCTTAGCTACGTTAGTAAGGGGAATAGAGTAGGTTTAAAATATAAACACAGAACTACTAAAGGCTTACTAGATATTAATATTTAGGTAAGAAACGCATTTAGTTACGATATATCTCTTTCCTAACTATTAATTAGACCTACACACGAAGGAGGAGCTACAAGGGTAGCTAACCTAGGCGCTACTAACTTCGGGGTAGTACTCTAGGCATAGAATACTAGCTACGTTAAAACAAACGTAAGTTAAGCCCGTAATCTAAGTAGCGAGACGCAGGCAAGAAAGTATAGTTAGGCTAAGGATAATTCTATGCGTAGTTAAGAAAACGTAGATAAACTACTTCTAAAACGTACTAGGGTAACATCCTAGTAGATTTTAGGTATAGTAAATATCTATTAATGTTATACTCTTTAGAGGTTAATATTATAGGAACTCTAATATTACCTAGCTACTACTCTTTTGTATTTACAACACGTAAAATAATTAACAAACTTCCTAAGCTATTTTGTACTAGGGCGATAACAAGTAATTAATAGGGAAAAGACTCTAGAAGACTAGTAGCCCTAAATTACTTGTCTTTATATATACTAAAGGTTAAAGATAACATCTTTGTTGTAATTAAGGTTAGCTATAACTAGAGATAGAATATCTGTAATACGTTTAGATTTAGTAAAGAGTTATTCTAGATATTATATAAAACTAGAGGATAATCCTTCTCTATAAGTAAATAATATATATTATATCTAATTACTACTTACTACTATCTCTTTATAAACTTAATAAACGCCTTTATTATATTATATTAGTACCTAGGGTAAACCTCTTTTAACACGTTTCTATTATTCTAATCTAGTTTAATAACTTAGTTTCCCTTACTATCTATAGTATAGTATAATTCTCCCTTAAATGTTATAGTTATATCCTCTATAATACTAAACTAATTAGCTCTAATGCGCACCTACTATCCTTTAAGCGCCTTCTTCTTATTCTTAGTAGATATAACGTCTAGATAATTTATAGGACAAGAGTAGGATTAGGGATAAGAGCTTTTAAGCGACCTCCCCGCCTTAATATAAAAATAACTACTAACGATAGTTTAGGGAGGAATACGCTAATTTAGAGAATAAATTCGTAAGATATAGTTAGATAGTAAAGAGCGTAGTATATTAAGGGAGGCTAAAGAGAAAAGCTATAATTCGCTTAATAGTATATTAGCATACTTGTAGCTATAGATAGGATACTAGGCTACTACTTACCTTAGGTAGATTATAATAATACTACTTGTAGATAGCTTATAAATAGAGTAGGTAAGAAGTATAAAAAGAGGTAAATTAAAGAGTTAAATTATAGAGTAATAAAGGAATATTAATAAAGTAAAGCTAGAATATTATAAGAGAGTTAATAACTCGATAAAGCGTATAATTACTCTTAGGCGTTACTACCTAAGTAGAAGATTATATAAAAGCACCTTAAGCTAGTTACTAGTTATAGCTATACTTTACTATAGAATATTTCTAGCGTTATGTATATATAATAACTACCTTGTTTAGTAATTAAATAGGTAATATATAATTAAAATCTTATTATTCTCTTATAATATATGCGCGCGTTAATTCTATAGTCTACTAGTACTAGAAAGTATATTAGAGACGCTAAACTTATATTACGCACTATTCTCTCGAGCTACGTAGTAGTCTCTCTAGTTAGGACGTAATCTTACTTACTATCTAGATCTAAGTACGTACTACGCCCCTATAAGACGCTAGCTATAATATAGGGTTGTATTTCTTAATATACCTCTATTTCTAATTTTACGTTACTTGTAAAAAACTCCTTATAATAAGCTAATAGTATCTTATAGTATAAGCTATAGACTAGATTCTATAGTGTGTAACCTACTCTACTCTCTATACTAACTAAACTTGTGTCTTACTATAAGCTAGCCTATATCTCTATCTATTAAGTCTTTATCTAACCTAACCTATAATTCCTCTAAATTCTCCCCCTATATATATTAAATATATTTATCTACTTGCGTACACTACGCCTATTAAGGCCCTCTTTTAAGTTACCTATACGTACCTAATATACCTTCGTAGAGGGGCTTATTAATATACCTAACTATAAGTTACTATTTTAACTAAATTGTAAAGTAACAGTATTATATAGTTAACGTTACGTTAGTAATAGAGAGAAAGACCTCTTATAGCGCTCGCTAAGGTCTTTCTCTCTAAGATAGTTAAATAAAGTAAAAATAAAAGCGCAGGTAATAGGCGTTTCCTATTATAGTATAGGCTTAGTAGCCTATACTAAAACTCTTACCCTTACAATAATTAACTATTATTAACTCCTATAATTATTACTAGTATACGTACGTACTTTACTAACTTACTATATACTAGCCTTTACGTATACTACGATTGCGACTAGATCTCTCCTAAAATAGCTTTATTGTCTACTATTCTACTACTACCTAGTTAGGCCTATAGTACTAACCCCTATTAACTTACCTAGATCGTGCCTATTCGCAATTAGGAGGATTAGCCTAAGCTAGCTATACCTAACTACGTAGACCTATACCTAGTAAATAGTATTCTACTAATAGCTAACTATTAGAATATAACTACTTCTAGCTTTATAGAAGACTATACAAACGTTTGTATAGTTATAGAGAAAGATAATAACTAGTAGCTACGTAAGTAGGTTAGCATCTACACTATTACTACTAGAACTATCGCACCTATCTATATAGTAATATCGCAAATTCTAAGCTCTCTAGCTCCTATAACCCTTATAGACGCCCTTACTACTTAGCTAGTAACCTATACAAAGGTAGAGTAGATGTCTTAGGCTACCTTTATATAATAGTATTAGCTAGTAATTAGAGACTTTAGCTTCGTCTAACTTTCGCGAGAGTATACCCTTATACCTACTTAGTATCGCTACTTTAAAGGTGTCTACGCTTATTACAACTACCTTAACCTATAGGCTATAGCTATTAACTATATAGCCTAGACTCTAGATAAAGATAGTATAGATAACGCGCTTAAGAACTATCTCTAAAGCTAAGGCCTTAATAATAAGAGCTATTAGACCTAGCTCTATAATATTATACTTATACTTACTTAGCTTTAACGTCTTAGTAAGAGTAGTAAGGTATATATTAATAGAGGAAGTATAATTAGCTTCTAGGAAATAGTAGGTTAGGTAAAGAGTTTTATTATATTTTAGTTAGAATTACTAGAGAATACGCTTAATCTGTAGTTTAGATAGATTAGGGTCTAAGGCTTTTCTAATAAGTTCTTTCTACTACAGTATATATCTACTCCTAAATAATAATTTAGTATACTTCTAATATACTAGCTACTAGTTAGCTACTTTCTAATTAATAATTCTAGTAATCTTTCTAGTAGATAGCTAAATAAGAATAAGTTCCTTATATAGATCTATATAGGTAAATATAATCTTGTGCTTATCTATAAGTTATTTGTAATATACGCTATAAGTTCTAGGCGAGGATACTATACAATAGTAATAAGGGCAACTTAATAGTATAGGTCTAGGAGGTAGTAACAAGGTTATACTATAGTGTCCTTAAGAGCTATATAGGCTAGATTAAGGCTATCTCTTTCTTGCTAGATAGCTAGTATCTTTAAATAGATTAAGGAAATATTCCTTTATATTCTCTTACTATACTATTACCCTTAATCTAAAGAATATAGCTACTTTATCTCTTTGTACAAGAGTAATAGATCTCTTAAGATTAATAGTAATTGCTATAGCTTCTTTAGGAATATCTACTAACTTGCTCTATTATTAATAATAATATAGTGTACTTAGAATACCCTTTAGAATATATTGCGCTTTTAAAACTTAATACTACATCGCTTAAATTACTTATAGAGAGTTACCTCCTACTACCTACTACTTAATTCTAAAAAATTACTAGGTCGTTGTTACCTTTATACTATATTTCTAGAATACCTTAATTTATAATAGAGTAGTACTACCTAATTACAAATTAACTACTACACCTATATAACCTAATATAGCTTATAATATAGTAATAGCTAACCTTCTAGCTATTCTAACTCGCCTATAGGTTGTCTTTAGCTCTATAGTAGTAATACGAGGATAATTTATATAATATTACTACTCCTATCTATACTTACTAAGGAAGCGATCTAAGTAGGGTTAATCTTAAACACGTTTATTAATTATAATCTAAGCTACACTAAATAGTAGGCTAAGATATAGCTAAAAGCTTTCTAAGAATAGATAAACAATAGGCATATAATACTGTTGTCTAAAGTCCTCTTACACCCTAGATTAATACCTTGTATTTTAGGCCTATATCCTAGCCTTATTCCTAACCTTATTACTAAGGACTATAGCTACTTTTGCAAGACTATTAGCTATTTTATTATACTCTCTTAGAATATACTAGAGCCTAATCTACGTTGTTTTAGGTTCGTATACAGTTAACATGCGCTTAGGTACTAACTTTTATATTCTCTACTTCGTGCTTAGTTATTACGCTATTAAGAGTAAGGAATAGATCTAAATTTACTAGTTTAGAACCTTTAGTTATACGCTAATTATTCTTCTATAAGCTTAGTTAGAAGTAGTTTTAGAAGCCTTTATTAGAAAAGTTAAGACATACCTTCTATATTAGTAGCTATTTAGTTATTCCTTTAACAATATATTTAGAGTTAGTAGTAATAATCTAAGCTTTAGCTTTACTCTTAGAATTCTTATAATAAGCTTTAGCAAAGAACTCTAGACCTAACTTTACTATATAGAGCTCTACTCGCTAGTTTAATTGTAGTAGAAAGTTGTCTACTATATCTATAATTAGTTTTAATAACTAGCTACTATTATTATTACTATATACTATACTAACTCCTACTTTAGCTACAGGACTTCTGTTATTCGTACACGCACTATTAATAAATATAATATAGTAATAGTAGTAGGGTTTAGCTAGCTAATAGCTTTAAGGAAGATCTATAAGTTAATTGTTATACGCGTAGCAATATAATAGAAAGTTATTGTACTTAGGACATTCTTAGAGGAGTTCTAGTATAGATTAATCTGTAAGTGCAGGATAGAGGATAAGCTTTCTATTAACGATAAGATCTTCCCTACTATCTACTATAGTAGGTATACTTAGTACGAAATAAAGCTATAGTTTAGATATTAAGGTACGGGTTAGAGCAAGGCTTTAGCTAAGTTAGCGCTAGTACTTAAGAAGCTAGTATTAGTCTAGCTAATCCCTTAGTCTATATGTAGTTGCTGCTTTACTATTAGTATTAACTCTTATTAGTCTTATACTCCTCGTTCCTCGTAGTGCCCTTTAAGCTAATAAGTAACTTTACTAATTTATATAAGTATTATTATAATTTCCCTCCTTCTATGTCTTATTAATACCCTACTTTACTATTAAATAAGTAGCTAGCAAATAGAGCATAACTCCTTTAATCTCTAGTCCTTCTATTCTCTCTAAAACTAATAATAAGGTTAATTATACTAATACTAATCTCTCTCTTAGAAACGTATAGGCTTATCTATAGAAGCTGCCTTCGTGCCCTAATTATAGTAAATCCTAGCTCTTCTAAAGCAACTTCCTATTTTATCTAAAAGAAGAAGTTGTATATAGGATAGTAGTAATAACACTAGCTATACGTTGTATAATTAAGAAAGAGTAGCGTTACCTAACTAATTCTTATCTACTACGCTGCAAAGCCCCTAAGTTCTATTCTTAAGAGGATTTAGACGAGCACGTATAAGAATACAGGTTTAAAGATAATACTAAGAGGGTAATAAGAGGTTATAGTACGATAAAGTAAATAGAAATATATAAGGAGTTATAACGCTAAAAAATATAGTAAAGAAAGATAGCGTAGCTATATCCTTACTATTGCGCTACTACTATAAAAAAGCAATTAGTATAGTAGAGAGTATAATATACTATAACGTAAGAAAAAGATTAAAAAGGTATCTAATTAATTACTTAATAGCAATTTACTAGTAATGTAATTACTTATAGTTACTCGTAATTACAGTTTCTACTTTCTATACGCTAGCTAGCTTCTTATCTTACGCTTACCCTTAGCTTACTTAACTTATACCTTTCCTTACTTTATCTAGCTTTAAAGAGTAATCTATATCGCTTCTCTATAATAGTATATAGTATATAGTGTATAGTATAGTAAGATATAGTAAGAGTAGAGGAGAGAGGGAGGGAGGTAACTAGATAAATACGTTGAATTTTCTTACCTCTTTAATAATTACGCTTGAACTTAATCTCTTTATTTAATAGCCTATTTATATATTTATATTTTCTACCTATTATCTAATATCTCTATCCTCTTATAAGCCTAAACACTCTTATCTTATACGTAATAGTACTAGACATGTATACTAAATTAATATAGGTTTCTTATTCCTAGCTAATTTTTTTAAGTGTAGCGTACTAACATTAATAGTTACTTCTAGTAGCTAATATACATTTTCCTATACTTTCTTAGACTATAGTAATATAAACTATCTAGTTCGCACTTAATAGCTAGTATAATATAATTAGCTAACTAGTAATACGACTACAAATAGCTAGACTAGAGCCTTAGGTAGTAATACTAGCAACACCTAAACCTCTTAATTTAGCTAGAACGCTATCTACTTATAGAAGATATTAACAATAAAGTAACTTTACCTAGGGTATAACATATTATTAGGGGCAAGATACTAGTTTCTTAAGCTATATAGGCAAATTAAAGGCTTTACAAAAAGACTATAATTTTATTATACTTATAAATTCTTTGTTAAGAACTACTACTATACTCTCTAATACTTAATACTAGTTAGGAAGTAACTAGCTACTAGCTAATTAGTAGTTAAGCGTTACAAGGTATACTACAAGATAGCTCTTTCTACGTAACTAGCTAGCTCGCCTAATATATCTACCTAGTTTTCTTACTTTAATAGACAACTTTAGCTACAATAGGCCTACTATTGTATATTAAATCCTTCTAAGATCTAAACTCCTATTACACTACAAGGGACAAAAATAGACAAAAGGCTACCTTTTCTTTTATTAATTAGGACAATAATACGTACTATAAGGAGGTACTAGACTCTAAATTTATAGTACTAAGTCTTAAAGACGTTAAACGCTACCTTAAACATATTCTAGGTAAGGTAATTTATCTTAAAGCGCCCCTAGAGATTACTATTCTATTAAAATTAGAACTTGCTAGTAAATATATTAAGCGTCTAAAGCTTAGTAGTTTTAATAGCGATCTCGCTCTAAAGCTTTAGTAGCTCTTACTAGACAAGGTAAAGATATTCGAAATCTTTTTAAAGAATCTATATTAAAATATAGTTAGCTATTATAGCTATACTGTTAAAAATAAGCTTATTATAAGACTTATACTTAACTAATATCTAATAAACCTTAAAGCTAGAATAGTAGACTAGAGTAAGCTCTTTAGAAAGGACTTATATATAAAGAGAGTTAAGTCTACTATAAATTATCTCTATAACTTTTAATAGGCCTACAATAATTTAAACCTATTAAATATCTTAGTTAATAATAAGGATAAAGTAGTTATTACTAACCTTAGGTCTTATAGACCTTTTAGCGTAGCGTTAATTAGCGCTAGTATAATTAGCTAGATAGATAAGGATTTTACAACCTCTAAGTAGTATTATAACTAAGTAGTATTAAAGAAAATAGAAGGCTAGCTTAATAGGATATACAACCTATTAGATTCTATACTTAGTTTACTAGCGAGCTAGAATGCGTATTAAGTAAATTAGTTCGTAGATCCTAGTTATATAGTAAGGCTGTCGCACGCTATAGCTATAAATAAGAGTTTATAGCCTAGGTTCTAAGAAAGTAGATAGAACTACTAATTATTTACTTTCTCCTCGTCTTTTATTTAAATTTATACTAATAACTAATATATTTACGCTTCTAGAGCCCTCTATAGTATAAGCTCCTAATCTTTACTCTTCTTTAGAACTTATACCTTTAAAGCTAGTAATAACTTATTCTCTTTCTTATCTTGTGTAGAAGCCTTCTACTTACTACTACGTTTACTCTTACTTTTCTTAGCTATAGCTTTGTCTTTAGTATTACAATCTAATTATGCCTCTTTAAGATCCTTATATTTAAAGACCTTTCTTTCTCTTTTTTTAAGATAGCTAATTTCTTTACTTAGCAATACTAGGTTATTTTACTAACCTCTAGTAAAACTTAATTATAATCCTAAAGAAAGCTTTATTTAGTAATTAAAATTTAGGTAGCGCTTATAAGCTTCTTAATATATTTCTACTAATAGTATCTACTCTACTTATTAGAAGTACTATAATCCTATTTAATCTTCTTATATAATAATATTAATCCCTCTATTACTACTAGTGTTACTAGCGTTACTAGTATTAGTAGTAGTTTGTTTCGATATACTAATCCTACCGTCTTATTAGCATTAAGCCTAATAAGCTCTATAAGCGGCTTTAGTATATACTAAAGTACTCTATTAAGATTCTAAGGAAATAAACTAGTAGTAGCCTATCTAGCTATAATATTTTTCTTAGTTAGCGCTCTCTCTTATACTAGCTTATATAGCTAAATAAGATACTCTTTACTAATTATATCTATACTACCTTAATTAAGGCGTTTAACCTTGTTATAATAGGTAGTCTTTAGTAGCGTAAAAAGAGATACGTTACATAGCTATAGCTTATAAGATATATAAGAAGGAAGACAATATAGAATAATATTATTTTTAAAGCAAAACTCTAGAATCTCTAGTATCTTATAGGTTCTAAAGCTGTCGCAGATTAGTACTCTATCCTATCTACTCTCCTATTAGTAATAGACTTAAAGAATAAAGTAGAAAAACTTACTAAAGATAACTTTTAGGATTAGTAGGTATATATCTTAGATTGTTAGCGTCTTACTTTACCTAAATATAATATCTATTATTTTCTTAAACTTAGTAGGCAATTTAAATACCTATATAATACATATCTATAGTACTAGATCTTAACTATACGTAGATAGTAGTAGAAACTTCTTTTTTGCGGCGTTAATCTATATCTCTAAGAATACCTTAATAGCTTTGCTACAATAGTAGTAATTAACTAGAACTACTATCTTTACTAATATCTCTAGTATTAACAAGTAGAGTACTAGGTAGTTATAAAGGTATAGAACTTTTAGTAAGATAAAGAACGCTTTAGGATCCTAATTAATAGCTAATAAGTAGTATAAACTATTAGCGTCGCTTAGTTAACTCTTAATCTACTTATCTTTCGCGAGGCTACTCTTAAAGTACCTAGAGGTAAGAGCAAGATAGCGTAACAAAACACAATAATAGATACCGCTTTCCTCTTCTTCTACTAGCTCTTTAGGTAGTAGTACTATTTCTAGTAGATATAGCTACAGCTTATCTAAATTAACCTACGTAGATAAGCTTAGTTTAGTACAGCCTATCTATAATCTACTAAAGAGTCTTTTATAGGTAACACTAGGCCCTTCTATAGGATTACTCTTAACTAGAGCTAATATAGAGAGAGTCTCGCTTGTTTCCTCTACTATTAAGACTTACTTCTTACTTTTTTTATCTTTTTTTAAGGTCTTTTTAGTAGTACTACTCTATATAGAGGTACCCTACCTACTTACGTTAATAGTAGTAGTAGTAGCCTCTCTTCCTAAACCGCCCTATACTACAAAAGATATACTAGGATTTTTTAATATAATAATTGTATCTACGCTAGGATTAATTTTGTAGATAACTTCGACTATAATAAGTAAGTTTGCAGCGTTAAAAATAAAGAATAATAAATTGTAGAGGAATAAGGGCTGTAATAAATTTTAATATATTTATATAGGTTAGATCTTATTTCTAAAGCCTAGTTTTAAAATTTAACTCTATTTTTAGCTACGCCCTTGCAATCTTTTAGAGTAGAGTAAGAACGCTAAAGGTAATAGATAATACCTTGTATACTATAGCCTAAGACAGAAGTTAGGCGCTAATTAGCTACCTATAAGTTACGCACTAACGCAACTACAGAAACTTACTAGTAGGCTATAAGCCTACTAACAAAGTTATAATATTGTAAGCTATTACTAGAAAAAGTAACTTATAATAACTATACCTTGTAAGTATATTATAGGATATATATATTACTATATATAGCTATTTATATCTAGTTTATTACTACTTAACTACACACCTATAGATTACACTAGGCTAGAGAAACGCTTATTAGCCTCGAAGGCCCTAGCTACGTCTACCTTATTATAATTATCTTACTAATTGTTTTACTATTTAGTAGTTCTATTCTAGTCTTCTAGAAGCTGTAACTTGTCTTAGACAAGATCTAAGCTAGCCGATAAGGTTCTAAGCTACTTAGGGTTTTAAGCTACTCTTTAGAAATTAGCTACCTATCTAAAAATTATATTTATTTACTTAACCTAGTTACAATTACTACTCTATATACATAGACTAGAGAGTTCTAGCTACTACTTTAGTTACTACTCTTCTTACTTCTCTCTCTACTACTTTACTATTATTTTATAACTCTAAAAGAGTAGAAGCTTATATAGCTACTATAATTATCTCTATATCTATAAAACGTTAATTTAGGTCTATATAAACTTTCTTTCGTAGCTATAGAGGCTTAAGAGCCTTAAGTTAACTATAAAGTCTTTTATTCTCTACTTTAAATACTACTACACGTATATTTACTACTACAAGTACCTTACCTACTTTTTTAAAGAGCTAGTAAGCTTTATAACTAATACTCTTATTCTTATAAAGCTCTCTCTAAGCTATAAAAAGATTATAAGGACTATAAGAGGTAGAGAGGTAGCTCTTAATAGGTTAAGGCTAATTTAGACGTAGTAGCGTAATAAGTCTTTAGGTTACTTAAGATAAGTTAACTACCTAGTTAATATTTAATAGATAGATACCTATAGTAGCCTATCTTACTTGTATAATTCTCTTAGTAATAGTAGCTTCTTAAGCTTTATAGTAGGATATAATAAAGCGCTCTTTCTTAATAGGTACTACGTTATTAAGGTAAAATAGTGCCTAGATCTACTATTAGTAGAACCTCTTTATAACTAAGAAGACTAAGAGGTCTAGAAGCTATAAGACGTATAAAGAATAAGTAAGTAGAAATAGAAGCTAAACTTTATTCTACTTATAGGCCTATAAGAATTTAATATTAATATAGCTACTATAGCTATCTAAAATAAGTATCCTCTAATAATTATCTAAAGGCGCTATATTAGGTAGAAATACGCGTCTTAACTACCTAGTACCTATTGTATTAGATATCTATCTATTCTTAGAGGTTGTATAAAGCTAGTTAGGAATTATTGTAGGAAACTAGGTACTCTATAGGTTCTTCCCTTTAAATATAACTAAATAGTATAGTTTCTTACCTATAGCTAATATATACTTAATTATTAATGCTTACTTATAGTTCTCTAGCAACTAATAGTAAGCCTTCTTTTTCTAGCTACTTGCAAGTACTCTAGTGTTTATACATACACCTAGGGCCTTTCTAGTCTTATCTATATTCTATATATCTTTAGCCCTTATACCTAGCCTTATACAAGTAATCTTAAAGAACTTAAGAAACGCGCGTATTTATCTTTATGTTGCTCCCTTAGCCTATATAGCTTCTATCTTTCTACCTATAATTAATATAACGCGTAAGTTGCGCTTAATAAAGAAGGATAGCTAATACTTACCTATAGGATTATTATCTCTATTTATCCTTAGGATTTAATTTACTATTTCTTGAGCGCGTACGTGTAAGAGAGGAAAAGCACGTACGTCCTCTTTAAGGATCTATTATATAAGAAACTCTTCTTAGTCTAGAGTTAATCGCTACTAGTATATATAGCTAGTTTAACTATTCTATATACTACGTATACGCGTAGAGAGCGTAGCTTAAGGGATCTTGTACGCCTTTGTAGTAGCTCTTTAACTTAAAAAAATACTAGTATTAAGATTACTAATAGCTACTTATATAGACTCTTTACAATTGTCTATTTTAGTAAGGTAGTTATTAAGATAACGCGATTTTTAGATAGGTAGCTAATTTCTAAGAAGTAGCTCGAAACCCTAGGTAGCTTAGAACCTTGTTAGCTAGCTTAGTTCTTTCCTAATTAAGTAGCTCTTAGTACTTAGTGTACTAGACCTTACTATAATATAGCCGCTGTATAAGTATATAGCTAGTAGCTCTTTATACGCTATAGTCTTTAGTGTTGTAGAGATATATTCTAATTTAAGCTCTAGATATATAGAGGAGTTTATCTCGTTAAAAGTTATAAGCGTAATTTAGCTATCTTATAGTCGTATATTATTCCTAAGTATAGAGTTAGTCTCTATAGCGAGGTTAGCTCTTAGAGTAAAGTTTTAGGCTCTTTATTCCTATATTGTACTAGTTATAGCCGTGCTTAGTACTCTAATTAAAGTTTAACATTTTATAGGATAGGGTTAGATACGCATATTTATATTATTGTAGTAATAGATTGTTTTCTTTATAGTATGTACTAGCGCGCCTATACTGCGCCTAGAGACTAATCTAGGAAGCGTTTAAATATATCCTTCTACTCTATACCTATCTTATCTCTATATAAGAGTAAACACTCTTTATCTAACCCTAACTATAGTTTATACGTTTATTAGTAGTAGCGCGTATCTTCTCTATTATATCCCTAATTACTACTAGTAGCGTAAGGTCTATATACCTCTCTATTATCGTCCTCTTTATTACTGTTATTATCTAAGTAGTTAGTATTACTATAGGAATTACTTATCTAGCCTATATTAAGTAGCGTTAAGCTTCTATAGGTATATGCCCTAGATATACTAGCGTTATATTAGTATCCTAGTAGTATCTATAAATAAGGAGATAGCTAAGTTATATAAAGGGCTTTACTTTTACTACTAAAGAGTTTATAATATAAGGCTACTATATTAAGAGCTAAGCTTAACTTATTATAACGTATAATTACTATTATAATTAATAAACCTTCTAGCGTATTATAATACGTAATATTAGTTATCTAATAGGCTATATTTACGCTAGGTCTATAGTCTTTGTTAGTTCTACCTCTAATTTTTACTTTTAGAGATAATATTAGTAGGGAGTAAGACTAGTTCGCGCTATCTATCTTAGGCTTAGATAGTTAATAGAGTTAAGATAATATTACGTTTTATAATATCCTCGTAGTTATTATACTCTTACTTTATTATCTACGAGTAGTCTATACTAGACTACGCCTCTTCTTCCTAACTAGATAATTACTACGTTTACTTTATTAAGAAGTTTTTACTAAAGATCTACTAGATACTTTATTAACTTATTTATCCTTATAGCTTTCCTTAGCTTTATTATTACTACTTTTTCTATACTCTTTGCCCTCTACTCTTTTAAGAGAAGAGATAGATTATCTTAGAGATTAGAGTAGCTCCTTAACTATTCCCTAAGTATGTGCGCTATTATTGCTATTCTTTTTATCGAGGTTGTTTAAGGGCGGCGCTAGGCTTCTAGTACTACTACCTTAGCTACTATTGTTAAGAAGGCTAGGACTAAGCTTATTACTAACTCTAGGATAAGAGTCTAGGCTACTAGGAGTTAGTAGAGGCGTAGACTTAGGTGTAGGTATAAGATTAAGTACAAGGTTCTCTACCTATTACTTAGCTAGCCTTTACTACTTTACTAAATAGAAGTCTTCTAACTCTAGTTCTAGCGTAACGTCTAGTACTATAGCTAGAGAGGTAATTATTATATTAATAGATAAAGGGCGTATTCGTTTACGTATTACTAGTAGTCTATTTATTACGCTAATATCGCTAAAGAGTAGTTTGTCTTACGCTAGTAGGTTACCTTAGAAGATATTAATATAGCCTCTTTAACTCTACTAGAACTACTTACTAGAGTAAATACTTTCTATATCCTCTATAGAGAGAGCGCGCACTCTACTTACGTAGAGATAGCTATACTACCTAGTACTATATCCTTTACTACTAGTAGCTGCGTAGTAACTATTCTCTTAATAAGTAGCTACTATATTACTAGGCTTAACGTACGTTATACTATAGCTTTCTTTAACTATATTATTTTCTAAAAGTAAAGGAAATTCTATTACTAATTAGTAAAATTAGAGCTCTAATCTACTTATATACTTACCTTAACTACTTCTATTAACTAACCTATTTATAACCTAATTTATCTTCGCGATACTTATAGTATAGTTAGTCTCTCTCTTGTTAAGTAAATCCTAGCTAGCCTAGTAATACTCTAGTTTCTTAAGAAAGGGGGCAACGTTAAGACTACTAACTACGTCTATATCTATATATTAGCTAAGTTCTATTTGCTTATAACGTTTAATAGTAAGTTATACTTTAATCTAGTAAACTAGAAGAATCTACGTCTCTAAATAGAGTAAGTACTCTTAGATTAAAAGAGCGCAATACATTAGTATCTAGTATTAAGAAATTATTAATATAGAACTAGTCTCTATTATCTTTAGAGAAGCTAACTCCTAGATAGCTATACTCTACTATCTTAGCTATATATATTAGTTTAGCCTTAGATTTTAGCTTAGGCTTAAGCGCTTAAAGAACGTATAGAATAATTATAATAGGAAACAAAGAGACTAATAAAGAAGTACTATAAGAGGAAACTATTTTAATATAGTAATCTAGTTACTTCTTTAGCTATAAAGAGTTTAAAAGAAGTAGCTCCCTCTCTAGACTAAGTAGAGCTTTATATATTATAGCTAATACTACTACCTAAAGATAAAAAGTCTATATAAATACTATACCTATTATAGAAATAGTTATAAGGGGCGTAGTAAGTAGTGTAAAGGTACTCTCTATAAAGAAGGTAGATAGGTAGGCTTAATACCTATTAGTATTAACGTCTAAAAGGACCTTATATTACTCTATTAAGTAGCGTAAGTAGCCTTATTATATTAAGAATTAGCCTAGCTTATCTAGTAATTAGCTATTAAAAGGTCGCTACGACCTAGTCGTATACGTTTTTTAGCTATCTAAGGATCTATATTACCTTAAATAAAACTACTAATTACTAGCTTCTTCTTTAATTATTAACTACCCTCTTACGTAAAATACGTCTATACTAGATAACGTATAAATACGTAATTTTTATAGATAGCGCCCTATATCGTCTAGTAATTAGACTTTAGGGATTTATTTACTTTCTATAGCACGCCTATAGCTATCTTAGAGCTATTAGCTACTAACTTCTAGGTATTAGCCCCCTAATAGTTGTATTATAATATTATAGCAACGCTATATACTTTATACAAGGTAGAGCATCCTACTAGAATTATAGCGCTAACGTAGACGCTAGGACAGCTTAAATTAATATATTATACTAGTAAATATCTACGTTACTACCTAAAGGATTAGTCTAGCGTATTTAACTAAAGGAGCGGGGCGTAATATAAGCGTATCGCAGCTAAGACAATAGTATAAGAGCTACGTATTCGTTTACTTAAAATAGAAATAAGAAAGGGTATAATAAATACTATTAGTAAGTCTAGAGTAAGAGAGGAGGTTTATAGGACTATATATACTAGTATAGCTATATAGTAGGTAGTAAGATTTACCCTTTAACTATAGCTACTACTAATATAAAGTAAGTAAGTATCTTATAAAAGAGGGAGAGCTTATAATAGAGAATAGTAAGAGGCGAGAGTACGCAAGAATATAAGAATAGAAAGTAAGAGGGCTACTAAATACATGTAAATACAAGCTAAGAATTAGTTTTAGTAGCTATAATTGTAGGGGCACGAAAGGCTAGATAGTATAGTCTAAATAGGGGTAAAATAATAGGGACAAAAGAAGGTAGTATAGTAATAAGTAGTAGTAGGTTTAAAAAATACCTTATAAAGGATTTACTAAGGCTTAATAAGAGTAGTTAGTATAGGTAAAGAAGAGTGTAAATAGGAGGATATAAGTAGAGAGAAAAGGTTAATAAAAGAAAGAAAATAATAGTAGAAAGAGGGCGTTTTATAGTAAACGTTAAGGTTAATTACCTATTTAGGTATAGCGCGAAGCCGAAAGTAAAGCCTAGATTACCTTAACAAGAAGCTTCTATTTCCTAATATAAGCTTACTATTAGATTATTTACTTTTCTATAAAGTATAGTAAGGCTTATAAGGTATATATTTATACTAATACTTATTTATTATATAACTTATCTAGTATATCTCTAGTAAAATATAAGTTAAGAATACTTATTTATATATCTATACTTATTTATAATAGAGAGAGCTATTAACTATACTTAAGAAAAACTATTATTATAGATTATAGAAGCTAAAAACAAATATAATTAAATTCTAAGTATATAAGTAAAAAATTATACTTATTTAGTTTATCTTTATAAGATAAAAGCTTTAAATAATAAAAAGTCTATTATATAAGCTATTTTCTTAGAATTTAAGTTAGACTTTAAGTTTATAATTAAGGCTACTTAGGTCCTTACTATATTAAGTGCGTCTAGCGCCTTTCTACCTACTATTAGTAATATAGGTCTTCTCTATATACTACTAAGTAGTCTAAAGGATTTTAACTTTAGAACTCCTCTAGTTTCTTAAAGTAGTTAAAATTATCTTCTAGTTCCTATATATTTTCTTATAGTTACCCTTTCTTATCTATACTTATTTATTTTACTAGGTAGTAGTTTCTTTTATTATAAAACTAATACTATAAGATTTCTTTAACTTTTTATTTTTTTTATTCTCTATATATATCTACTTTATAAACTAGTAGTTTTACTTCTTATTATACCTTTTCTAGTAGTACTATATAGAATATTAGGTATATTTTTATCTTATCTAGTAATCTTAGTTTAAATATAACTAGTATAACTTTCTTTTTAATTATATATAGTCTTATTTTTATATAATCTAATTTTAAATTTAATTTTCTACTTTTAATATTTCTATATATTAACTATACTTTTTTTCTCTTTTTAAATTAAAGTCTTTCTTTATATTTCTTATTATAGTATTTTACAATATATTTATATAGAAATTTTATATTTTATTATAGCTAATTATATATATCTTTTAGTTTATTAGTAAAATTTTCTCTTTTTAAAGACTAAAATACTTTAAATCTTAGTATCTAATATATATTAGAGTTAAATCTATAGTTTATAAAGAAGAGTAATACTTTTATTACTATATTCTTTAAGATATTATATACTAGATATCCTATAAGTAGTAGTTATACCTAATTATTTTAATTATAGTTAAGGTAGTATCTTAAGTACTATTCTACTATTTAATTTATACGTTCTAACTATCTATTAATCTATAGATAGTATATAGTTAATATTTAATATTTAATTCTTAATAATACTATTATTATTCTCTATAATTTTAATATAAATCTTACGTCTCTATCTATAATAATTTTATCTAGAATACTATACTAGCTAATTATAGTTCCTAAAACCTAATATATAGTAACCTCTATTTTATATTTCTCTTTATATAGTCTAAAGTATAAGTACTTTATAAGCTTATCTACTATTATTAAGATCTTATTATATTTAACTCTTAATATTAAGTTTTTTAACTTAAGTAGCTTTATAATAAAGTCTATTATAATAACTCTTTATAGTTATTCTAGTACTTTAACTAGTTATAATATTCTATATAGTATATATCTACTATATTTATTTCTATAATATTCTATATAATCTTATAGTACTTCTATTACTAGTTACTTTACTTTTAGAATATAGTAGTCTTATAAAAGTTTATCTAATATTTTATTAATACTTTAGTACCTATATACTAGTAGTTTATAGAAATATTTTATAAATTCTCTTTATATCTTATTTAGTATATATATTCTTCTATATAATTTTATAAGTTCTTCTTAAATCTTTAGTTTTTTTATTTCTTTTAAAGCTTTTTCTATTTCTTTTTAAATCTATTTATCTAGCTTACTACTTTTTTATTTAAGTATTATAGCTATTCTAAGTATATTTAGGACTAAGTATTTATCTTTATTCTTAACTAAAACTATACTAGTTACGTTTACTTCTTTTTATAAGTCTAGTTTTTAGCTTAAAGTATCTATAAACTAATTATCTTTACCTTTTATATATATAATTTCTATATTAAATATTAATAAGTATTCCTACTATATTATATAGTATTATAATAAGTCTTTATTTAATATAAATCTTATAAAATTCTTATAGTTTATATATACTTATATTTAATACTTTACTCTTTATAAGTATACTCTCTATTACTTAAATCTTTTATAGATTACTAGTATTTCTTTATTATAAATTTAGTAGTTAAGTTCTACTAGCTTTATTTTCTTAAAGAAGTATTATACTAAGTATTCTTACTTTATATCCTAATCCTTTTATATTAGTACTATTCTATAAACTAAGTTAGATATATCTATCTTTAATATTACTAGTAAGTCTAGATTATATATTCTAATAACTAGGTTTTCTATAAATTTCTATTTAATCTAACTAAATACTTTATTATATTCCTTAGTTTATATAAAAAGTATATCTTTTATTATAAGTTTTATTAAAAGTTCTAATATTTTAGACTATTTTACTATTAGCTTTTTATAAAAATTTACTAGCCTATAAAATTATTATACTTCTTATAAGTTCTTAGGTATTAGATATTCTTAGATTACCTTAATCTTATTTAATTTAATCCTAATCTTTCCTAGTTCTATAATAAATCTAAGGAAGTCTATTTTTTTTTATAAAATTTATATTTCTTTATCTTAAAAAATAGTTTATTTTCTACTAGTTTTTCTAGCACTTTATATATATATTATACGTATTCTTCTTCTATTTCTAAAAATATAAAGATATTATCTAGATATATAAATATATATACGTCTAAATACTCTTTTAGAACTATATTAATTCTTTTTTAGAATACTACTAGTGCGTTTATTAATCTAAATAGAATAACTAAGTATTTAAATAGTTTATACTATATTCTAAATATAGTTTTCTATTTATATCTTTTATTAATTCTAATCTAATAGTAGGCGTTCTAAATATATAGTTTTATAAAAATTTAAGAATTTTATAGTCTATTTTATATCTTATCTATATATAGTAAAAAGTATTAGTTTTTATTTATAATTATTTTTATTATCTTAAAGTCTATATATAGTTATTTATTATCTATCTCTTTTTTATCTATAAATATAAGTCTATATACTACTAAGGATTTTAATTTTTATATATATTCTTTCTTTATTATATTTTATATAAATACTTATTTAATCTTAGATTCTTCTTCTATTTTATTATAAACTAGGCTCTATTTTACGTCTTTTCTTTCTTTTAGTTCTATTACTAAGTCCTATAGCTAATATTCTAGAGTATAGTTATTAGGTTTAGTAAGTAGTTTCTCTTATTTCTTATATTCTTCTAAGAATACTTCTTTATATATACTTATATTAGCTTTTAATATATCTTGTTTAAGGTAAGTAATTTTTTCTATTCTCTAATTAATCTTTAGGTTAGTTATATATAACTATAGTATACCTAATATTATATCTTGTTTATTATTAATTATTATTATATATATTACTATATTTCTAATCTTTAGTCTTTTTTATTACTAGGCTATTTATTATTAACTATAGGTAGCCTATCTTTAGAGTATTAGTAGATTAAGAGTTAATAATAAAAGCTTATATAGTAATCTATAATAACTATAAATAATAAAAGATATCTTGTAATTATCTTATATAAGTGTTCTATAGTTAAGGGATTAAATTACTTATACTATCCTAATAATACGTATTACTATAAATTATATACTAATAGCTTCTTAGTAACTTTATTACTTTATATTTACTAAGATCGCGAATTTATAAATTTTAGCTTTATAAATTTATATTTACTAAGATTATAAATTTATAAATTTATTACATATCTTAGTTATAGTTAGTTTCTTAATTAAGTTTATTATCTTATAAGTTATTACTCTACTTATCTTATACTTTATTAGTAACTAAGCTTAAACTAATTAGTTCTATCTCTATTTCTCTTATTACTACTATAATACTATTCCTTCTTCTATATAGTTCCTTATTTCTCTATACTAGGGCTAAGGTTATCTATTTAGTTTTTTTATTAATTTCTAGTTCCTTATTACTTCTTATATCGTCTTAGTTCTAGTATAATAAACTTCTCCTTATAGCTTATATTATTTATAATAAAGTTAAGATATTTATTTATTATTATTATACTTTAGTAAGTCTTACTTATTTTATATCTTTAAATAATAGTAAATATTATAACAAGTATATTCTTACTAATATTTAGTATAAGTATATTACTTCTAGTATTTTACTTATAGAGTATCCGTTTTTAATTTCTATATAATCTCTTTCTACTAAATTATATAAAGTAAGCTATTAATAATGCTTAAGATAAATTATTATTATATTATAGGCTTACTAGAGTTAACTTCTTAATAGCCTAGATAGGTATTAGTAGATTATAAGGTAATAACAAAAGCTTGTATTATAATCTACAATAGGCTATAAATAATAGTAGATATTTTACAACTATCTTTGTATTATTACTTGTAGTTAATAATTAAATTACTAATACTATCCTAACAATGCACATCGCTACTAACTATATACTTATCTTAATCTATTAATCTATTACTACTAAAGATAATAGATTATAGATTACTTTAATCTATAATCTATTAATACTAAGAGTCTATAGATTATAGATTACTTTAGGTGTCCTAATTATATATAGTTTCCTAATTAAGTTTATATTCCTTGTATTTATAAGAACTTAATCCTTTAGTTATAGGGCTAATTAGTTCTATCTATAATTCTCTTATTACTGTTGTAATACTATCTCCTCCTCTAGGTAAGTCCTTGTTTATCTATCCTAGAGCTAAGGTTATTAGCCTACTTTCTTCGTTAATTTCTAGTTCCTTATTACTCCCTATAGTTACTTCTTCTATACAACGTTAATATCTTCTTACTAATTACGTGTTACGTAACAGTATTAAAATATTTCTTTATTCTTGTTATACCTCCTCTAAGTTAAATCCTAAGTATTCTCTTTATATAGTTTCTATAAATAATAGTAGAGCTTATAAGGCGTATATTTATGTAAACGTTTATAGCTCTTACAATATATTTAGTATTTCTCTTATAAAGTGTATATTTATTATACTTATTCTTATATCTAGGCTTAATAATAATAGGGAGAGCTATTAACTAGGCTTAAGAGAAATTACTATCTTAAATTATAGAGGCTAAAGCTAAACGTAAGTAGATCTAGGAGCTTGCGTAAAGTAAGCTAGTAAAGAATTAAGCTTATCTCTCCTATCTTTATAAGATAAAGGCGCTAAATAATAAGAAATTAGCTAAGTAGTTAGTAGCTCTAGAAGCTAAGCTAAACTTAGACAAGGTATTTAGTGTTACTATAGTAGGTCCTACGTTAGGTACTCCTATCGCTTCTCTATCTAGTAATAGTAATATTAGTTTTCTTAGTTCTCTTAGTTCGCTACTAGGTGTTCTAGAGGGTTTTAACTTTAGAAGTTCTCTAGTTTCTTAAAGTAGTTTAGGTTACTTTCTAGTTCCTATATTTCTTCCTATAGTTTTCCTTTTTCGTCTATACCTATCTATTTTATTAGGTAGTAGTTCTTACTATTATAGAATTAGTATACTAGGATTTCTTTAACTTCCTATTCTTCTTATTCTCTATACGTGTCTACTTTATATACTAGTAGTTCTACGTTTTATAGTACTATCTTAAGTAGTACTACGTAAAAGGTTAGGTGTATCCTTATTTTATTTAGTAGCTTTAATTTAAATATAACTAGCGTAACTTCTTTCTTAATTTTGTATAGTCCTATCTTAACGTAGTTTAGTTTTAAACTTAGTCTCTTACTCTTAATATTTTTTTATACTAACTATACCTTTTCTCTCTTTTTAAATTAGGGTCCCTCTTTATATTTCTTATTATAATACTTTATTATTTAATTATGTAGGAATTCTATATCCTGTTTTAATTAATCGTGTATATTTTTAAGTCTATTAGCGAAGTTTTCTCCTTTTAGAGACTAAGATGTCTCTAGTCTTAGTATTCTATATACACTAGGGTTAAATCTGTAGTTTATAAAGAAGAGTAATACTCTTATTATTACGTTCTTTACGCTATTGTATGCTAACTATACTATAGGTAGTAACTATACCTAATTATTCTAGTTATAATTAAGGTAGTATCTTAGGTATTATTCTACTATCTAGTTTATTCTTTCTAATTACCTATCTATTTATAGATAGTATATAGTAGATATTATATATTTAATTCCTAATTGTGCTATTATTATTCCCTATAGTTTTAATGTAAATCTTATATCTCTATCTATAATAATCTTGTCTAGTAGTCTATATTAACTAATTATAGTTCCTAGAACCTAGTATATAGTAGTTTCTATTATACTTTTTTCTCTATATAGTTTAAAGTATAAGTACTTTGTAAGCTTATCTACTATTATTAAAATTCTATTGTACTTAACTCCTAATATTAAGTCTTTTAACTTAGGTAGCTTCGTAATAAAGTCTATTATAATAACTCTCTATAGTTATTCTAGTACTTCTACTAGTTATAGCTTCCTATATAGTGCGTATCTACTATACTTATTTCTCTAGTATTCTATACAATCTTGTAGTACCTCTATTACTAGTTATCTTACTTTTAGAATGTAATAATCTCGTAGTAGTCTATCTAATATTTTTTTAATACCTTAGTAACTATATACTAGTAATTTGTAAAATTATTGTATAAATTCTCTTTAGTTCTTCTTTAGAATATAAATTCTTCTATAAGCTTATACTAATCCTTTTTAGATTTCTAGTTTCTTTATTTCTTTAGATACTTCTCGCGTTATTTTCTAAATCTATTCGTTTAGCTTGCTATCTATTCTTTTAAGTGTTGCGGCTATTTTAAGTATATTTAGAACTAAATATCCTTCCTCGTTCTTAACTAGAACTATACTAGTAGCGCTTACTTCTTTTTATAAGTCTAGTCTTCTACTAAAGGCGTCTACAAATTAGTTATCTTTTCCTTTTATATATATAATTTCTATATTAAATATTAATAAGAATTCCTACTATCTTGTATATTATTATATTAGTTCTTTATTTAGTATAAATCCTATAAGATTCCTATAGTCTATATAGACCTTTATTTAGTATTTTACTCTTTATAGGTATACTCTCTATTATTTAAATACTTTATAGATTGCTAGCATTTCTTTGTTATAGATCTAGTAGTTAAGTTCTACTATTTTTATCTTCTTAGAGAAGTATTTAACTAAGTATTCTTTCTTAGTTTTTAGGTCTTCTTGTATTAGTACTATTCTATAGACTAAGTTAGATGCGTCTGTTTTTACTATTACTAGTAGGTCTAGGTTATATATTCTAATAACTAGGTTTTCTATAAACTTCTTTTTAATTTTGTTAAATACTTTATTATATTCTCTTATCTATTTAAATAGTGTATCCTTTTTTATAAGCCTTATTATTAGTTCTATATCTTTAGACTATCCTACTATTAACTTTCTATAAAAGTTAGCTAGGCTATAAAATTATTGTACTTCCTTTAAGTTCTTAGGTATTAGCTATTCGTTAATTAATCTAATTTTTTCTAGATTAATCTTGATTTTTCCTAGTTTAATAATAAATCTAAGGAAGTCTATTTCTTTTATATAGAATTTACATTTTCTTATTTTAAAGAATAGTTTACTTTCTACTAGTTTTTCTAGTACTTTGTATACGTGCTATATATATTCTTCTTCTATTTCTAAGAATATAAAAATATTATCTAGGTATGCGAATGTAAATATATCTAAGTATTCTCTTAGTACTATATTTATTCTTTCTTAGAAGGCTACTAGTGCGTTTATTAAGCTAAAGGGTATAACTAGGTATTTATATAGTCTATATTGTATTCTAAATACTATTTTCTATTTATTGCCTTTCTTAATTCTAATCTAGTAGTAGGCGTTCTAGATATCTAGTTTTATAAAGATTCTTGCTTTCTATAGTCTATTTTATATTGCGTCTATTTATAGTAAGAAGTATTAGTTCTTATTTATAATTGCGTTAGTTTTTCTAAAGTCTATATAAGGTCTTTTATTACTTATTTTCTTTTTATCTATAAATATAAGTCTATATACTACTAAGGACTTAGATTCTTATATCTATTCTTTCTTTAGTGCGTTTTTAATAAACGTTTATTTAATCTTAGATTTTTCTTCTATTTTTCTATAAACTAGGCTTTATCCTATGTCCTTATCTTCTTTTAGATCTATTACTAAATCCTATAGTTAATGTTTTAGAAGGTAATCTTTAGGTTCTATAAGCTATTTTTCTTATTTCTTATATTCTTCTAGGAATTCTCCTTTGTGTGTAACTATGTTAGCTTTTAATATTTCTTTTTTAGGGTAGCTAATTCTACCTATTCTCTAATTAATTCTTAGGTTAGTTATCTATAACTATAGTATTCCTAGTATTATATCTTGTTTATTATTAATTATTATTATATCTATAACTATATTCTTAATTTCTAGTCTCTCTAACTTTAGTATTAAAGGTATTATTTTAAATTTAATAAGTTCTTAAAATAGTTTTCCTTTAATTATACTTAGTTATTAAGAGTATTTCTTTATTATATAACTTATTCCTTAGTTTTCTATAAACTTCTTAGATATAAAGTTTTTTATAGCTCTACTATTAATTATAATTTATACTTTCTTTCTTTAGTATATACCTTTTTTTATAATATATAGGCCTATTATACTTTCTAGCTTTTTTTACTTAGGTCTTTCTTTATATTATATATTTTTCTAGAGCTATTACTTTATTTTATATTTATAATTCTTATATTTTAGATATTTATTATAGATATATTTATACTATAGCCTTTCTTTAATATATTCTTTTAATAGCTTAGGTCCTAGTCTAATAGATATATATTCTTTATTAAGTATCTTATTTATCTCTTATCTTTTAATTTCTTTTTTTAAGATTACTTTAGTATAGTTATATTTTTTTTTTTTTTTAAGTATATATAGTTTTATACTTTTACTACTTTATATAAGTAGTAGTATATATTTAAATATAATACTTATACTATTTCTAGATATACTAGATATTCTAGATCTATTCTCTTATTATCTTCTACCTAGTAACTATCTATACTAAGTATTATTATTATTAAGATATAGTATACTACTAGTACTTATAGTATATAGGCTTTATTAATCTATTATATTTTTCTTACTAGATACTACTACTCTCTTTATATAAGTATTCTTCTTACTATAACTATGTATTACTCTATCTATTATTAGAATATTATAAACTTTATTACTTTAGAATTACGTTCTTTTTAGTCTTTATACACTTTCTCTATACTTATAACTAGTAAGTATTTCTAAATAAATTTCTATTCTTTATTTTATTCTACTATATCTATTATTATATTACTATTATAACTATATATATTTAACTAGGTGTACTTTATACTTTTTATATTAATTTATTTCTTATCTCTTTATAGTTCTTTAGAAGAGACTATAGTAGTTTCTTTATCTAGTACTAGTCTTTTAGTTAAGATTAATAGTATTTAAAGCTCTTCTCTTTCTAAATCTTCTATAAGTAGGTTTATTATATAAGCTATTTCTTTTAGCTATACTTTTATTCTACTTTCTTTTATTATAGCTACTCTATACTTTTATAAGAAATATCTTACTCTCTATTTACTAGAAAGATATATATAGTAGTTATTATTATAATTAAAAGTCTAATAGAGTATTATATATTATATTTATTTACTTCTAGCTACTTTCTTCTAAGGTTTAGCTTATACTTTAAGTACTTCTCTCTTACTCTTAGTTATTTTTAACTAAGTTTCTTTATCTTTCTTAAGATCTTTACTTCTATAGTCCTTTATAAAGTATCTTAGTTTCTTATATTTATAATATACTATATCTTTTTTTATTACTAATAATCTTTTACGTAGTAGCTTTTTTTACTATAGTTAAAGTATATAAAGTCTTTATTCTTCTTTTTCTTTCTATCTTTATTTATATTAAAGATTTTAAGGTCTCTTTTATTATAGTTTTAAGTAGATCTTCTATACTTATTCTTTTTCTCTTTTTAAAGATTATTATTAATTTATATTACTTATTACTTTAGAGCTTTAAGTATTCTTAGCTTTTCTATATAAATTATTTTATACTATATTTTTAAGTTTAGTCTTTATTTAAATTATAATATTAGAGATAGTTTATTCTACTCTATATATTGTAATAGTTATTTAAACTATAATATATATTTAGGAACGCTCTTGTTTTATATAAGCTTTTTAAGCCTTTCTTTAGCTTATTAGGTAATATCTATATCTCTAAATACTACTCTTATTTATCTTATAAAGTATTTATAACTTCTAAAAATAGCTCTAGTTTTATCTTTTTAGTTTATCTAAGTATATATTATATAATCTATCTAGTAAAGCTTAAACTATCTTATTACGTCTCTTTTAAAGTATATTCTAATATATATTACCTCTTTATCTTCTTTATTAAAGTATAGTACTTATATATAAATCTAAAGTTATACTAATACTATAAAAGGTTTTAGTTCTTCTTTTTTTCTATTAAACTTTTTAAGTATAAGTATTTTTAGTAGTTTCTTTATTATACTTATCTCTAGTCTTTAGGTAATTAGTTCTATTTAATTTTATCTTTTAATAATAGCTTTAATTTAGGCTTTATTTTACTTTCTATATTCCTAGAGTTTTTTATTTTAGGTTTCTAAGGCGTTAATTACTATCTTTATATCTTCTTTTTCTAAAATTAAGTTATTTAGATAGTCTTTAATTTACTTCTATATAGTATTATCTAATTTATAACTACTTATAAGTACTTTAGCTTCTTTCTTAGTTAAGCTTTCTACTATTATATTAGCTAAACTATATACTACTTACGCTTTACTTCTTATAATAACTAAATTAGTAAGGTATTACTAGGCTATTTATTATTAACTATAGGTCGCCTATCTTTAAAGTATTAGTAGATTAAGAGTTAATAATAAAAGCTTATATAGTAATCTATAATAACTATAAATAATAGAAGATATCTTATAATTATCTTATATTAGTTTTCTATAGTTAAGGGATTAACTTACTAATACTATCCTAATAATACGTATTACTATAAATTATATACTAATAGCTTCTTAGTAACTTTATTACTTTATATTTACTAAGATTACGAATTTATAAACTTATTACGTATCCTAGTTATAGTTAGTTTCCTAATTAAGTTTATTATCCTATAAGTTATTACCCTACTTATTCTATACTTTATTAGTAACTAAGCTTAAACTATTTAGTTCTATCTCTATTTTTCTTATTACTACTATAATATTTTTAGTTCTAGTATAAAAGGTACTACTTTAAACGTTATAAGTTCCTAGAATAGTTTTCCTTTAATTATACTAAGTTATTAAGAGTATTTTTTTATAGTATACTTTATTCCTTAGCTTTTTATAAACTTCTTTTATATAAGGTTCTTTATAGCTCTACTATTAATTATAATTTATTCTTTTCTTTCTTAGTATATTCTTTCTTTTGTAATATATATGCTTATTATACTTTCTAGCGTTTTTTACTTAGGTTATTCTTTAAAATATCTATTTTTCTAGAGCTATTACTTTACTTTATATTTATAGTATTTATACTTTAGATATTTATTATATATATACTTATACTATAGTCTTCTTTATATATATTCTTTAGATAACTTTAGTTTTAGTCTAATTACTATACTTTTTTTATTAAGTATTTTAATTACTTTTTAACTTTAGATATTTTTTTTAAACTACTTTTATATAATTATATCGTTCTTTTTATATTAGCTATATATAGTTTCTTACTTTTAATATACTATATATATAGTAATTTATATTTAAGTATAATATCTATACTATCTTAAAGTATACTAAATGTTATAAGTTTATTTTCTTATTTTTCTCTACCTAGTATCTATCTATTCCTAGTCTTATTATTACTAGAATATAGTATACTACTAGTATACGTAGTATATAAGCTTTATTAATCTATTATATTTTTTTATAAAGTACTACTACTCTCTTTATATAAATATTTTTCTTACTATATCTATATAATACTTATCTATTTTTAGAATATTATAAACTTTATTTATTTAGAATTATATTCTTTTTAGTCTTTATAGGCTTCCTCTATACTTATAACTAGTAAGTATTTCTAAATAAACTACTATTTTTTGTTTTATTCTACTATATCTATTATTATATAGCTATTATAACTATATATAACTTACTAGGTATACTCTATACTTTTTATATTAGCTTATTTCTTATCTCTTTATAGTTCTTTAGAAGTAACTATAGTAGTCTTTTTATATTCTACTTATCTTTTAGCGTAGATTAATAAAGTCTAAAGCTCTTTTCTTTCTAAATCTTCTATTAGTAGGTCTATTATATATATTATATCTTTAAGCTATACTTAAGTTTCTTCTTTTATTACTATTACTTTTTTTTTTTATAAAATCTATCTTACTCTCTACTTACTAAAAAGATATATATAGTAGTTATTATTATAATAAAAAGTCTAATTAAGTATTACGTACTATAACTCTCTATTTACTACTACTTTCTCTTATAACTTAGCTTATACTTTAGGTACTTTATTATAAGTGTAATAAGAGAAAACAAGATAGAACTAATTAGTCTTAGCTCTAGTATTAATAGAGTATAGGATAAGTAAAGTAATAACCTAGATTAAGAAATAACTTATAACCTAAATACTTAAGACGTAAAGTAATCTATAAATATATATAATAGATTAGAGTAATCTATAAAGTTATATAAATAGATTACTTAAAGTATATAGTTAATAGAATACGTATTAGTAATCTAATCTCTAACCTAGAACGCTAATACTTAATATTATATACACAAATTAACTATTATTTATAGTTATTACTTAATTAAAATATAAGCTTTTATTATTAACTTCTAATCTACTAATACTCTATAATAGTTACCTAGAGTCGATATAAGTAACTTATTATACTTTACTAATTTAGTTATTAAGAGAAGTAAAGTGTAAGTAGTATATAGTCTAGCTAATATAATAGTAAAAAGTTTAACTAAGTAAAGCGTTAAAGTACTTATAAGTAGCTATAAGTTAGATAATACTATATAGAAGGTAATTAAAAAAAACCTAAATAACTTAATCTCTAAAAAATAAGATATAAAAATAGTAATTAATAACTTAGAAATATAGAACAAAGAACTATAAGATTATATAAAGTAAAATAAAGTATAAATTAAAGTTATTATAGAAAGATAAAACTAGATAGAATAAATTACCTAAAGACTAGAAATAAGAATAATAAAGAAGCTACTTAAGATACTTATACTTAAGAAATTTAATAGAATAAAAGAGAAACTAAAACCTTTTATAGCTTTAGTATAACGCTAGATTAATATTTAAGTACTATACTTTAATAGAGAAGATAAGAAAGTAATATATATTAGAATATACCTTAAAGAAGATATAATAAAATAGTTTAAACCTTACTAGATAGACTATATAATATATACTCTAAGAATATAGAAAGATAAAATAAAAGCTATCTTTAGAAGTTATAAATACTTTACTAAATAAATAAGAGTAGTATTTAGAGATATAGATATTACTTAATAAGCTTAAGAAAAGTTTAAAAGGCTTATATAATATAAAAGTATTTCTAAATATATATTATAGTTTAAATAACTATTATAAAATATAGAATAAAATAAGTTAGCTCTAATATTATAATTTAAATAAGGACTAAACTCTAAGAGTTAATATAAGATAATTTATATAGAGAAACTAAGAATACTAGAAGCTTTAAAATAATAGGTAATATAAATTAATAATAATCTTTAAGAATAGAAGAAGAATAAGTATAGAAGTCTAACCTAGAACTATAATAAAAGAGACTCTATAATCTTTAACACAAATAAAGATAAAAAAAAGAAGAAAAATAAAGAGTTTATATACTTTAACTATAGTAAGAATAGCTACTATATAAAGAACTACTAGTTAAAGAAGAAAAAAGATTTATTATATTATAAATATAGGAAACTAAAATACTTTATAAAAGATTATAGAAATAAAGACTTTAAAAAAGAAGTCTAGTTAAAAGTAACTAAGAATAAGAAGGAAGTACTAAAAGTATAAGCTAAACTCTAAGAAAAAGTAGCTAGAAGTAAAGAACTATAATACGTAATACTAAATTAGACCTTTTATTATAATAATAACTACTATATATATCTTTTTAGTAAGTAGAAAGTAAGATAGTTTTTATAGAAAAATAAAGTAGTAGTAATAAAAGAAAGTAGAATAAAAGTATAGCTAGAAGAAATAGCTTATATAATAGACTTACTAATAGAAGTCTTAGAGAGAGAAGAGCTTTAGACCTTATTAATCTATACTAAAGAAATAGTAGTAGATAAAGAGACTAATATAGTTTCCTCTAAAAAACTATAAAGAGATAAGAGATAAATTAATATAAGAGGTATAAAGTATACCTAGTTAAATATATATAGTTATAATAGCTATATAATTATTATAATAGTAATAAAAGAAACTAAGATAGAACTAATTAGTCTACGCTTAGCTATATACAAAGCATAGGATAAGTAAGGTAATAACCTATAGGATAACAAGCTTAATTAGGAAGCTAACTACAATTAGGATATATAACAAATTTATAAATTTACGATCTTAGTAAATACAAAGTTACGAAGCTATTATATAATAAATTTATAAATTCGCAATCTTAGTAATTATAAAGTAATAAAGTCGCTAAGACTATATTACTATATAGTTAATAGAAATGCGTATTATTAAGATAGTATTAGTAATTTAATTATTAACTATAAGTAATAAAACTAAGATAGTAGTAAAATATCTTCTATTATTTATAGCCTATTGTAGATTACTATACAAGCTTCTATTATTACTTCTTAATCTACTAATAACCCTTAGGTATTAGGAAGTTAACCCTAGTAATACCTATTACACCTTGCTAATTTAGTTATTAAGAGAAGTAAAGCGTAAGTAGCGTATAGTCTAGCTAATATAATAGTAGAAAGTTTAACTAAGAGAGTAGCTAAAGCACCTATAAGTAGTTATAAGTTAGATAATATAGTATAGAAGGATATTAAAAACTATATAAATAACTTAATCTCTAAGAAAGAAGATATAAAAATAGTAATTAACGCTTTAGAAACCTAAAATAAAGAACTCTAAGAGTACGTAAAATAGAATAAGGCCTAGATTAAAGCTATTATTAAAAGATAAAACTAAATAGAATTAATTATATAACGCCTAGAGATAAGCGTAATAAAGAAACAACTAAAGATACCTATACTTAAGAAATTTAATAAGATAAAGAAGAAACTAAGACTTTTTATAGCCTTAGTATAACTCTAGATAGATATATAAGTACTATACTTTAATATAAAAGAAAAGAAGGTAATATATATTAGGATGTACTTTAAAGAAGATATAATAAGATAGTTTAAACTTTACTAGATAAACTATATAATATACGCTCTAATAATATAAAAAGATAAAACTAGAGCTATCTTTAGAAGTTATAAATACTTTACTAGATAAATAAAAGTAGTATTTAGGGATATAAATATTACCTAATAAGCTAAAGAAAGACTTAAAAAGCTTACGTAGAATAAGAGTATTCTAGAATACGTATTATAGTTTAAATAACTATTATAAAATATAAAGTAAAACGAATTAGCCCTAATATTATAATTTAAATAGGGACTAAATATAAAAATTTAATATAAGATAATCTATATAGAAAAACTACGAACACTAGAAGCTTTAAAGTAATAGGTAATATAGATTAATAATAATTTTCAAGAATAGAAGAAGAATAAGTATAGAGGATATACCTAGAACTATAATAAAAGAGACCTTATAATCCTTAACGCTAATAAAGATAAAAAGAAAAAAAAGAATAAAGACTTTACGTACTTTAACTATAGTAAAATAGGCTACTACGTAAAGAACTACTAATTAAAGTCTAAAAAAGATATAGTATATTATAAATATAAAAAACTAGGATACTTTGTAAAAGATTATAGAAGTAAAGACCCTAAGAAAGATAAGGAAATATAGTTAAAAATAACTAAAAAGAAGAAAGAAGTACTATAAGTATAAGCTAAACCCTAAGAGAAAGTAGCTAGGAGTAAAGAAATATAACACGTAATACTCTATTAGACCTTTTGTTATAACAACAACTACTATATATATCTTTCTAGTAAATAGAGAGTAAGATACTTCTTATAGAAATATAAAGTAGTAGTAATAAAAGAAAGTAGAATAAAAGCTTAGCTAGAAGAAATAGCCTAAGTAATAGACTTACTAATAGAAGACTTAGGAGGGAAAGAGCCCTAGATTCTATTAATCTAGGCTAAAGAACTAGTACTAAATAAAGAGACTACTACAGCTTCTTCTAAAAGACTATAAAGAAGTAAGAAACAAGTTAGTATAAAAAGTATAGAGTATACCTAGCTAGATATATATAGCTATAATAGCTATATAACTATAGCTATAAAAGAATAAAATAAAGAATAGAGATTTATTTAAATATACTTAATAGTTATAAGTATAAAAGAAGCGTATAAAGACTAGAAAGAATATAATCCTAAAGAAATAAAGTTTATACTATTTTAGGAATAGATAAAATAATATATAGTTGTAGTAAAAAAGATACCTATATAAAGAGAATAGTAGTACTTTATAAGAAAAAAGCAATAGATTAATAAAGCCTATATACTAAGAGTACTAGTAGTATACTACATCTTAATAATAGATACACCTAGAAAAGATAAATACTAGGAAGGGGATAACAAAATAATAGACCTAAAATACCTAGTATATTTTAAAGTATTATAGATATTATACCTAGATAAGAATGATATTATATATAGAAACCCTAAAGTAAATAATAATATATAGCTTATAAAAAGAAGAGGCTATAACTATATAAGAGTAATTCTAGTAGAAGATATCTAAAGATAGGAAATAATCTTAGAAGAAGGATACCTAGTAGTAAGGCTAGGACTAAAACTATCTAAGAAATACGTCTAAGGAGGACTATAGTATAAATATAAGTACAATAAATATCTAAAATATAAAGAATATAAACTTAAAGTAAGGCTATAGCCCTAAAAAGATAGATAATTTATAAAATTACCTAAGTAAGAAAAGCTCGAAGGTATAAGAAGCTTACACATTATAAAAACAAGTACTTATTAAAAAAAAAGAGTATAATTAATAATTAATAGTAAAGCTATAAGAAACTTTATATTAAAGAAGTTTATAGAAATATAAAGAATAGAGTATATAATAAAGAAATACTCTTAATAACTTAGTATAATTAAAGGAAAACTATTCTAGGAACCTATTAGGTTTAAAACAGTTCCCTCTATATTAGAACTAGAAGAAATAATAATTAAGAATATAGTTATAGATATAACAACAATTAATAATAAACAAGATATAATACTAGGAATACTATAGTTATAGATAACTAACTTATATATTAATTAGAGAATAAAAAAGATTAACTACTATAAAATAGATACGTTAAAAGCTAATATAAGTACTTACAAAAGAGAATTCCCTAAAGAATATAAGAAATAGAAAAAGTAGCTTATAGAGCTAGTGTTACGTAGCTACCTATATTAACTACTAGTAGCTATTAGGGTATTAGTAGATTAAGAGTTAATAGTAAAGTTTGTATAAGTAATTTAAAATAACTAGTATTAATAGAGGATGTTTTACAACTGTCTTATATTAGCGTTCTATAGTTAAAGGATTAAATTACTAATACTATCCTAATAATACGTATTACTACTAACTATATAGTAATAATATCTTAGCAGCTTTGTTACTTTATATTTACTAAGATTACGAATTTACAAATTTGTTATATAATAGCTTTGTAACTTTATATTTACTAAGATTGTAAATTTATAAATTTATTACGTATCTATATTATAGTTAGCTTCCTAGTTAAACTTATTATCTTATAGGTTGTTACCCTACTTATTCTATACTTTGTTAGTAGCTAAGCGTAGACTAATTAGTTCTATCTTGTTTTCCCTTATTACTACTATAATACTATTCTCTCTTCTACGTAGTCTCTTATTTCTCTATACTAGTACTAAGGTTATTAATCCTATATCTTTATTAATCCTTAGTTCTTTATTACTCTCTATACTATCCTAGTCCTAGCGCAATAAACTTCTTCTTATAGCTTGTATTATTTATAATAGGGTTAAGATATTCTCTTATTATTATTATACTAAATTAGGTCTTTCTTACCTTATATCTTTAAATAATAGTAAGTACTATAATAAGTGTATCCTTACTAATATTTAGTATAAATATATTTCTTCTAAGGTTTTACTTATAGAGTGTAAGTATTTAATTTCTATATAGTCTCCTTCTACTAAGTTATCTAGGGCGAGCTATTAATAGGGCTTAAGCGTAATTATTGTTATAGCTCGCTATAGCTAAGGCTAAGTATAAGTTAACTTTTTATAAGCTAGTAGAGCTTTATTCCTATATTAAGTGTCTTTGTATAATAAAGGCTTATAATAACGCTAAGTTATCTAAATAGTCTTATACCTTAGAGGCTAAATTAGATTTAGACAATATAGTAGAGGCTACTCTAGCTCCTATTGTATTAGGTACTCTTATTGCCTCTCTATCTAGTAGTAGTATTATTAGTTTTCTTAACTTACTATAAGGCGTTCTAGAGGGTTTTAACTTTAGAACTCCTCTAGTTTCTTAAAGTAATTAAGGTTATCCTCTAGTTTCTATATTTCTTCCTATAGTTGTCCTTTTTTGTTTATTCCTATCTATTTTACTAAGTAGTAGTTCCTACTATTATAGAACTAGTATACTAGGATTTCTTTAACTTCTTATTCTTCTTGTTCTCTATACGTGTCTACTTCGTATACTAGTAGTTCTACGTCTTATAGTACCTTTTCTAGTAGTACTACGTAGAATATTAGATATATCCTTATTTTGCTTAGTAGTCTTAATTTAAATATAACTAGTATAACTTCTTTCTCTACTTTATATAGTCTTATCTTAATATAATCTAGTTTTAAGCTTAATTATTTACTTTTAATATTTTTTTATAGTAACTATACTTTTTTCCTCTCTTTAAATTAGGGTCTCTTTATATATTTCTTATTATAATATTTTGTTATATAATCTTATAGAAACTCTACGTCTTATCTTAATTAGTTGTGTATATTCTTAAGTCTATTAGTAAGGTTTTCTCCTCTTAGAAACTAAGATATTTCGATTCTTAGTATTTAGTATATATTAGGGTTAAATCTATAGTTTATAAAGAAAAGTAATACTCTTATTACTATATTTTTTGCACTATTATATACTAACTATACTATAGGTAGTAGCTATACCTAATTGTTTTAGTTATAATTAAGGTAGTATCTTAGGTATTGTTTTACTATCTAATTTATACGTTCTAATTATCTATCTATCTATAAGTAGTATACTATTAACATTATATATTTAATTCCTAATTATACTATTATTGTTCCCTATAGTTTTAATATAAATCTTACGTCTCTATCTATAATAATCTTATCTAGTAGTCTATATTAGCTAATTATAGTTCCTAGGACCTAGTATATAGTAACTTCTATTCTACTTTTTTCTTTATATAGTCTAAAGTATAAGTATTTTATAAGTTTATCTACTATTATTAGGATTCTATTATACTTAACTCCTAATATTAAGTCTTTTAACTTAAGTAGTTTTGTAATAAAATCTATTATAATAACTCTCTAAGGTCTTTTTAGTACTTTAGTTAGTTATAATATTCTATATAGTATATATCTACTATACTTATTTCTATAGTATTCTATATAGTCTTGTAGTACTTCTATTACTAGTTACCTTACTCTTAGGATATAGTAATCTCTTAGTAGTCTATCTAGTATTTTATTAATTCCTTAATATCTATATACTAGTAGTTTATAGAATTATTATATAAATTCTCTTTATATTTTCCTTAAAATATACGTTCTTCTATAAGCTCGTACGAGGCCTTCTTAGATCTTAAGTTTTCTTATTTCTTTAGGGGCTTTTCTTGTTTCCTTCTAAATCTATTCGTCTAGCTTGCTACTCTTTCTCTTAAGTGTTGCGGCTATTTTTAGTATATTTAGGACTAAATATCCTTCTTCGTTCTTAATTAGAACTATACTAGTAGTATTTACTTCTTCTTATAAGTCTAGTTTTCTACTAAGGGCATCTATAAATTAGTTATCTTTCCTTTTTGTATATATAACTTTAAAGTTAAATATTAATAAGAACTTCTACTATCTTATATAGTGTTATAATAAGTCTTTAGTTATTATAAATCTTATAAGATTCTTGTAGTCTATATAGACTTTTATTTAGTATTTTACTCTTTATTAGTATACTCTCTATTATTTAAATACTTTGTAGATTACTAGTATCTCTTTATTGTAAATTAGATAGTTAAGCTCTACTAGCTTTATTTTCTTAGAGAAGTATTTAACTAAATATTCTTGTTTTATAGTTTAGTCTTCTTATATTAGTACTATTCTATAGACTAAGTTAGATGCATCTATTTTTACTATTACTAGTAGTTCTAAGTTATATATTCTAATAACTAGGTTTTCTATAAAACGTTATTTAATCTATTTAAATACTTCTTTATATTCTTAAGTCTATTTAAATAGTATATCCTTCTTTATAAGTTTTATAAGTAGTTCTATTATTTTGGACTACTTTACTATTAGTTTTCTATAAAAGTTTACTAATCTATAGAATTATTGTACTTTTTATAGGTTCTTTAGTATTAGCTATTCTTAGATTATTTTAATCTTATTTAGATCTATTTGTATTTCTCCTAGTTTAATAATAAATCCTAGGAAGTCTATTTCTTTTATATAAAATTCGCATTTTCTTATATTAAGAAATATTTTACTTTTTACTAATCTTTCTAGTACTTTGTGCACGTGCTATATATATTCTTCTTCTATTTCTAAGAATATAAAGATATTATCTAGGTATACAAATATAAATATATCTAGGTATTCTCTTAGGACTATATTTATCCTTTCCTAAAATACTACTAGTATATTTATTAATCTAAAGGGTATAACTATATATTTAAATAGTCTATATTATATTCTAAATACTATTTTCTATTTATTACCCTCTTTAATTCTAATCTAGTAGTAGGTATTTTAGATATCTAGTTTAGTAAAGATTTATACTTTCTATAGCCTATCTTGTATCTTGTCTATACGTAGTAAGTAGTATTAGTTCTTATCTATTATTATGTTAGTTTTTCTAAAATCTACGCAAGGTCTTTTATTATCTATCCCTTTTTTGTCTACAAATATAAGTCTATAAGCTACTAAGGATTTAGATTCTTATATCTATCTTTTCTTTATTACCTTTTATATAAATACGCGTTTAATCTTTAATTCTTCTTTAGTTTTTTAATAGACTAGGCTCTATCTTATATTTTTTCTTTTTTCTAGGTCTATTACTAAGTCCTATATTTAATAGTCTAGGAGGTAGTTGTTTAGTTCTATAAGTTGTTTTTCCTATTTCTTATATTCTTTTAGGAATTTTCCTTTGTATATAACTATGTTAGCTTTTAATATTTCTTTCTTAGGGTAGCTAATTCTCCCTATTCTCTAATTAATTCTTAGGTTAGTTATCTATAACTATAGTATTCCTAGTATTATATCTTGTTTATTATTAATTGTTGTTATATCTATAACTATATTCTTAATTTCTAATCTTTCTAGCTTTAGTATAGAAGGTGTTATTTTAAACCTTATAGGTTCCTAGAATAGTTTTCCTTTAATTATACTTAGTTGTTAAGGGTACTTCTTTATAGTATAAGTTATTTCTTAGCTTTCTACGAACTTCTTTAATATAAAGTTCTTAGTAGCTCTACTATTAATTATTATTTATACTTTCTTTCCTTAGTATATACTTATTTTCGTAATGTATAAGCTTTCTATACCTTTTAGCTTTTCTTGCTTAGGTCTTTCTTTAAATTATCTGTTCTTCTAAAGCTATTATCTTATTTTACGTTTATAGTTCTTGTGTTTTAGATATTTATTATAGGTATATTTATACTATAGTTTTCCTTAGACATATTCTTTTAATAGTTTAAGGCCTAGTCTAATTACTATATATTCTTTGTTAGGTATTTTAATTATTTCCTAACCTTAGATATCTTTTCTTATAATTACGTTTACGTAATTATGTCCTTTTCTTTATATAGGCTATACGTAATTTCGTGCCTTAAGTTCTCTATATGTATAGCAATTTGTATTTAGGTATAATATCTATAATATCTTAGTGTATACTAGGTATTCTAGATTTATTCTCTTGTCGTCCCCTACCTAGTAACTATCTATTTTAGGTCTTATATTTATTAGGACGTAGTATACTATTAGTACTTGTAGTATATAGGCTTTATTAATCTATTGCGTTTTTCTTACAAAGAACTACTATTTCCTTTATATAGGTATTCTTCTTACTATAACTATATATTACTCTATCTATTATTAGAATATTATAAACTTTTTTACTTTAAGATTACGTTCTTTCTAGTCTTTATATACTTCCTCTATACTTATAACTAGTAAGTATTTCTAAATAAATTTCTATTCTTTATTTTATTCCTCTATATCTATTATTGTATAGCTATTATAGCTATACGCTCTTAACTAGGCGTACTTAGTACCTCTTATATTAGTTTGTTTCTTATCTCCTTATAATTCTTTAGAGGAGACTATTATAGTCTCTTTATCCTATACTAGTCCTTTAGCCTAGATTAATAGTATCTAGGGTTCTTCCCCTTCTAAATCTTCTATTAGTAGGTCTATTATATATACTATTTCTTTTAGCTATACTTTTATTCTTTCTTTTATTACTACTACTCTATACTTTTATAGGAACTATCTTACTCTCTATTTACTAGAAAGATATATATAGTAGTTATCCTTATAATTAAAAGTCTAATAGAGTATTATATACTATATTTCTTTACTCCTAGCTACCTTCTTCTAAGGTTTAGCTTATATCTTTAGTACTTCTTTTTTGTTCTTAGTTATTTTTAACTATATTTCTTTTTTTAGGTCCTTACTTTTATAGTCTTTTATAAAGTATCCTAGTTTCCTATATTTATAATATATTATATTCTTTTTCTATTTTAACTAGTAATCTTTTATATAATAGCCTTTCTTACTATAGCTAAAGGATATAAAGTCTTTATTCTTCTTAAATTTCTTGTCCTTGTTAGCGTTAAGGATTATAAGGTCTCTAACGTCTTAGTTTCTAGGTTATCCTCTATATTTATTTTTCTTCTATTCTTAAAAGTTATTATCTATCTATATTACCTATTATTTTAGAGCTTCTAGTATTCTTAGTTTTTCTATATAAATTATCTTGTATTAGATTTTTAAGTTTAATCCTTGTTTAAATCGTAATATTAGTAATACTTTATTCTATTCTATATTCTATAATAGTTATTTAAACTATAATATATATTTAAGAATACTCTTGTATTATATAAGCCTTTTAAGCTTCTCTTTAGCTTATTAGGTAATATCTATATTACTAAATACTACTTTTATTTGTTTAGTAAAGTATTTATAACTTCTAAAGATAGCTTTAGTTTTATCTTTTTATATTCCTAGCGCGTGTGTTATATAATCTATCTAGTAGGATTTAAACTATCTTATTATATCTTCTTCTAGGTACATTCTAATATATATTACCTTTTTATCTTCTCTATTAAAGTATAGTACTTATATATTAATCTATAGTTATACTACTACTATAAAGGGTCTTAATTTTTCCCTTATTCTATTAAATTTCTTAAGTATAGGTATCTTAGGTAGCTTCTTTATTATACTTATTTCTAGTCTCTAGGTAATTTATTCTATCTAGTTTTATCCTTCTATAATAGTCTTAATTTAAACTTTGTTTTACGTAATATAATCTTGTAGTTCTTTATTCTATATTTCTAGGACATTAATTATTAGTTGTATATCCCCTTTTTTAGTAATTAGGTTATTTAGGCGTATCTTAACTACTACCTAATTAGTTTCGTCTAACTTGTAACTACTTAGAGGTGCTTTACCTCCCTTCTTAATTAAACTTTCTACTATTGTGTTAGCTAGACTATACGCTACTTACGCTTTGCTTCTCCTAATATCTAAATTAGTAAAGTATTACGTAGCTACCTACGTTAACTACTAGTAGCTATTAGGGTATTAGTAGATTAAGAGTTAATAGTAAAGTTCGTGTAGGTAATCTATAATAACTAGTATTAATAGAGGATATTTTGCAACTGTCTTATATTAGCGTTCTATAGTTAAAGGATTAAATTACTAATACTATCCTAATAATACGCATTACTACTACCTATATAGTAATAATACCTTAGTAGCTTTATTACTTTATATTTACTAAGATCGTAAATTTACAAATTCGTTATATAATAGCTTTGCGACCGTGTATTTACTAAGATTACGAATTTACGAATTTGTTATATATCTATATTGTAGTTAGCTTCCTAGTTAAACTTATCGTCTTATAAGTTATTACCCTACTTATCCTATACTTTGTTAGTAGCTAAGCGTAGACTAATTAGTTCTATCTCGTTTTCCCTTATTACTACTATAATAGCTAGAAGACTACCTTCTAGAATATTAACTATAGAACTTAGTAATAGAACTAGAAGAAGGTAAAGATATAAGATAGAGCCTAGTCTACTAAAAAATAGAAGAAGAATCTAAAATTAAATAAACATTTATACAAAATATAAAAAAAAAAGATAAATAAAAGAATCTAAATCCTTAGTAGTATATAGACTTATATTTATAGATAAAAAAAGAATAAGGAATAAGAGACCTTACGTAGACTTTAAGAAAACTAACGTAGTTATAAATAAGAACTAATACCTTTTACTATAAATAGATAAAATATAAGATAGACTATAAAAGGTAAAAATCTTTACAAAACTAGATATCTAGAACGCCTATTACTAGATTAGAATTAAGAAAAGTAAGAAAAAAAAAATAGTATTTAGAATATAATAGAGACTATATAAATACTTAGTTATACCTTTTAGCTTAATAAACGCACTAGTAGCCTTTTAGGAAAGAATTAATATAGTACTAAGAGAGTACTTAGATATATTTATATTTATATACCTAGATAATATCCTTATATTTATAGAAATAAAAGAAGAATACGTACAATATATATACAAAGTACTAGAAAAACTAGTAGAAAGTAAACTATTCCTTAAAATAAGAAAATGCGAATTCTATACAAAAGAAATAGACTTCCTTAGATTTATTATCGAACTAGGAAAAATCAAGATTAATCTAGAAAAAATTAGATTAATTAACAAATAGCTAATACCTAAGAACCTAAAGGAAGTACAATAATTTTATAGCCTAGCTAACTTTTATAAAAAGTTAATAGTAAGATAGTCTAAAGATATAAAACTAATAATAAGGCTTATAAAGAAAGATACACTATTTAAATAGATAAAGGAATATAATAAAGTATTTAATAAGATTAAAAGGAAGTTTATAGAAAACCTAGTTATTAGAATATATAACCTAGACTTACTAGTAATAGTAAAAATAGACGCGTCTAACTTAGTCTATAGAAAAGTACTAATATAGGAAGACCTAAAAACTAAAATAGAATACTTAGTTAAATACTTCTCTAAGAAGATAAAAATAGTAGAACTTAACTACTTTATCTATAATAAAGAGATACTAGCGATTTACAAAGTATTTAAGTAATAGAGAGTATACTTATAAAGAGTAAAATATAAGATAAAGGTCTATATACTCTATAAGAATTTTATAGGATTTATACTAAATAAAGAACTATTATAATAATATATAAGATAGTAAGAATTCCTATTAATATTTAACTTAGAAATTATATATATAAAAGGGAAAGACAATTAATTTATAGACGCTCTAAGTAGAAGACTAGACTTATAGGAAGAAGTAAGCGCTACTAGTATAGTTCTAACTAAGAATAAAGAAGGATATTTAGTTCTAAATATACCTAAAATAGCTACTACACTTAAAAGAACAAGTAGGAAGCTAGACAAATAGATTTAGAAAATAATATAAGAAGTACCTAAAGAAATAAAGAAGCTAGAAACCTAAAAAGGATTTATATAAGCCTATAGAAGAATATATATTCTAGGAAAAATCTAGAGAGAATTTATATAATAATTCTATAAGCTACTAGTATATAGATACTAGAGAATTAAACAAATATTAAATAGGCTCTTAAAAGATTATTATATCCTAAGAGTAAGATAACTAGTAGAAGAAGTACTATAAGACTATATAGAATACTAAAGAAATAAGTATAATAGACACGTACTATATAGGATACTATAACTAGTTAAAGTACTAGAGTAACTTTAGAGAACGATAATAATAGATTTTATTATAAAGCTACCTAAGTTAAAGAACCTAATATTAGGAGTTAAGTATAACAGAATCTTAACAATAGTAAATAAACTTATAAAGTATATATACTTTACACTATATAAAGAGAAAAGTAGGATAGAAGTTACTATATATTAAGTCCTAAAAACTATAATAAGCTAATATAGTATAGTAGATAAGATTATAATAGATAGAGATATAAGATATATATTAAAACTATAAGGAATAATAATAGCGTAATTAGGAATATAATATACTATATTAATAGTATATTACCTACAAATAGATAGATAATTAGAATAAATAAATTAGATAGTAGAATAGTACCTAAGATACTACCTTAATTATAACTAGAATAATTAGGTATAGTTACTACCTATAGTATAGTTAGTATATAATAGCGTAAAGAACATAGTAATAGAAGTATTATCTTTTTTCGTAAACTATAGACTTAAACCTAATATATACTAAATACTAAAAAATATAGAATCTTAGACTCTATAAAGAGAAAACTTTACAAATAGAATAAAAGACATACACGATTAGTTAAGATAAGACGTAGAATTCCTATATAATTAAATAGTAAAGTACTATAATAAGAAGTATAAATAGAGACCTTAATTTAGAAAAGAAGAAAAAGTATAGTTAGTATAAAAGAATATTAAGAGCAAACAACCTAGTTTAAAACTAGACTACGTTAAAATAAGACTATACAAAATTAAGAAAGAAGTTACGCTAGTCTTATTTAAACTAAAACTACTAAATAAAATAAGGATATACCTAACCTTCTACGTAGTACTACTAGAGACAGTACTACAAGATATAGAACTACTAGTATACAAAGTAGATACATATAGAGAATAAGAAGAATAAGAAGTTAAAGAAATCTTATAGTATTAGTTCTATAATAGAAAAAACTACTACTTAGTAAAATAGATAGGTACTAACGAAAAAAGTAAACTATAGGAAAAAATATAGGAACTAGAAGAGTTCTAAAGTTAAAACCCTCTAGAACGCCTAGCAGCAAATTAAGAAAACTAGTAATACTACTACTAGATAGAGAGGAGATAGGAGCGCCTAATACAATAGGAGCTAGAGCAGCCTCTACTATATTATCTAAATCTAACTTAGCCTCTAAGGTACAAGACTATTTAGATAACTTAGTATTGTTATAAGCCTTTATCTTATAAAGATACTTAATACAAGAATAAAGCTCTACTAGCTTATAAAGAGTTAACTTATACTTAGCCTTAGCTATAGTAAGCTATAATAATAATTGTACTTAAGCTCTATTAATAGCTTACCCTACATAATTTAGTAGAAGAGGACTACGTAGAAATTAAATACTTACACTTAGTAAGTAAAACTTTAGAAGAAATATATTTATACTAAATATTAGTAAGAATACACTTACTATAATATTTACTATTATTTAAAGATATAAGGTAAGTAAGAGTAAGTTTAGTGTAATAAAAATAAGAAAATATCTTAACCTTATTATAAACAATATAAGCTATAAAGAGATGTTTATTACGCTAAGAATAAGATAGTATAGGGAGTAATAAAAAACTAGAGATTAATAAAGAAATAGGATTAATAACTTTAGCTCTAGTATAAAGAAATAAGAAACTACGTAGAAGAAGGAATAGTATTATAATAGTAATAAGAGAAACTAAAATAGAACTAATTAGTCTACGCTTAGCTATACACAAAGTATAAGATAAGTAGAGTAATAACTTATAAGATAATAAGCTTAATTAGGAAGCTAACTATAATTAGGACACGTAATAAATTTATAAATTCGCGATCTTAGTAAATACAAAGTTACAAAGCTATTATATAATAAATTTATAAATTTGTAATCTTAGTAATTATAAAGTAATAAAGTCGCTAAGACTATATTACTATATAGTTAATAGAAATGCGTATTATTAAGATAGTATTAGTAATTTAATTATTAACTATAAGCGACAAAACTAAGATAGTTATAAAATATCTTCTATTGTTTATAGCCTATTGTAGATTACTATACGAGCTTCTATTATTACCTCTTAATCTACTAATAACTCTTAGGTATTAGGAAGTTAACCCTAGTAATACTTATTACAATAATAATAGATATAGTAGAATAAAACTAAGAATAAAAGTTTATTTAAAAATACTTACTAGTTATAAGTATAGAAGAAGCGTATAAAGACTAGAAAAAATATAATCTTAAAGTAATTAAGTTTATAATATTCTAATAATAGATAGAAAAATAAATAGTTATAGTAAGAAAAATACCTATATAAAGAGAGTAGTAGTACTTTATAAAAAAAACGTAATAGATAAATAAAGCTTATATACTTCGTATACTAATAGTATACTATATCTTAGTAATAATAAGACTTAGTATAGATAAGTACTAAATAGAAGATAATAAGAGAATAGACTTAGAGTATCTAGTATATAATAAAATATTATAGGTATTATACCTAAATATAAACTACTACCTATATAGAGAATTAAAAGTATATAACTATATAAAGGCTATCTCTAAGAAAGAAATTTAAGATTAAAAAATAACTAAAATACCTAATAAAGAATATATATTAATTAGACTAAAATCTAAACTATCTAAAGAATATATTAAAAGAAGGCTATAGTATAAGTATATATATAATAAGTATCTAAAATATAAAAACTATAAATATAAAGTAGAGTAGTAGCTTTAGAAGAATAGATAATTTAAAGAATAACCTAAGTATAAAAAGTTAAAAAATATAATAAACTTATATATTATAAAATAAAGTACTTTCTAAGAAAAGAAAGTATAAGTTATAATTAATAGTAAAGCTATAAGAAACTTTATATTAAAGAAGGTTATAGAAGAATAAAGAATATACTATATAATAAAAAGATACTCTTAATAACTAAGTATAATTAAAGGTAAACTATTTTAGGGACCTATTAGGTTTAAAATAGTACTCTTAATACTAAGATTAGAAGTACTAGAAATTAAGAATATAGTTATAGATATAACAATAATTAATAATAAACAAGATATAATATTAAGTATACTATAGTTATAAATAACTAACCTAAAAGTTAATTAGAGAATAAAGAAAATTAGCTACTTTAAGAAAGATATATTAAAAGCTAATATAAGTATATATAAAGTAGAGTTACTAGAAGAATATAAAAAATAAGAGAAATAACTTATAAAACTTAATAACTACTTTCTAGAATACTAGCTATAGGACTTAGTAATAGAACTAGAAAATAAAAGAATATAAGATAGAGCTTAGTTAACTAAAAAACTAAAAAAGAATTAAAGATTAAATAAGTATTTAATAAAAGCGTAATAAGAAAAAGATAAATATAAGAATTATATTCTTTAGTTGTATATAGACTTATCTTTATAGATAAAAAAGAGATAAAAGATAAATAACTTTATATAGATTTTAGAAAAATAAACGTAATTATAAATAAAAACTAATATCCTTTACTATATATAGATAAAATATAGAATAGACTATAAAAAGTATAAATCTTTACTAAACTAGATATCTAGAACACCTACTACTAGATTAGAATTTAAAAAGAAGATAAATAGAAAATAGTATTTAGAACGTAATATAGACTATTTAAATATTTAGTTATACTATTTAGACTAATAAATATACTAGTAGTATTCTAGGAAAGAATTAGGATAGTTCTAAAAGAATACTTAGACGTATTTATATTTATATATCTAGATAATATCTTTATATTTTTAGAAATAGAAGAAGAATACGTATAATATATATATAAAGTGCTAGAAAAACTAGTAGAAAATAAACTATTTTTTAAGATAAAGAAATACTAATTCTATATAGAAGAAATAGACTTTTTTAGATTTATTATTAAACTAAGAAAAATATAGATTAACTCTAATAAGATTAAAGTAATCTAGGAATAGCTAATACTAAAGGACTTATAAGAAGTATAATAATTTTATAGGTTAGTAAACTTTTATAAAAAGATAATAGTAAAATAGTCTAAAATAATAGAACTATTAATAAAACTTATAAAGAAAGATATACTATTTAAATAGACTTAAGAGTATAGTAAAGTATTTACCTAAATTAAATAGAAATTTATAGAGAATATAGATATTAGGATATATAACTCTAAACTACTAGTAATAGTAAAGATAGATATATTAAATTTAGTTTATAGAATAGTATTTATATAAAAAGATTAGGTTATAAAATAAGAATACCTAGTTAAATACTTCTTTAAGAAAATAAAGCTAGTAGAGCTTAACTACTTAATCTATAATAAAAAAATACTAGTAATCTATAAAGTATTTAAGTAATAGAGAGTATACTTATAAGAAATAAAGTACTAAATAAAGGTTTATATAGACTACAAGAATCTTATAAGATTTATACTAAATAAAGAACTATTATAATACTATATAAGATAGTAGAAGTTTTTATTAATATTTAACTTTAAAATTATATATACTAAGAGTAAAGATAATTAATTTATAGATACTCTAAGTAGAAGACTAGATTTATAAGAAGAAGTAAATACTACTAGTATAGTTCTAGTTAAGAATAAAGATAGATATTTAGTTCTAAATATACCTAAGATAGCTATTATACTTAAAAGAAAGAATAATAAACTAAATATATAGATTATAAAAGAAATAGAAAAAGCTACTAAAAAAATAAAAAATCTAAAAAATCAAAAAAA
>JALNQF010000265.1:0-56828 GCA_028456385.1 Ophiosphaerella korrae | reverse complement strand
AGTTATTATAAAGGTTTCTAAATTATAGTAGTCTATTATAATATAGATTATATATAGACTACCTATAAGCTCTAGTTCTTATTCTTTAAATACTTAGATTATAGCTATAAGCTCTAGGTTGTAGATATTGTAATTATATTCTACTAAGGTATATTTTTTTAAGAAGAAGCTAACTAGCTATTAGATTCTATCTTAGTTTAGTTAGCTTATTACTCCGCCTAAGGCCTACCTAGAGGCGTTAGTTTAGATATAGATTAGTTTTAAGGAGTTAAAGTAAAGTAAGACTACTCTTAGCTAGAAAGTAGCTTTTAGTTTATTAAAAGCGTCTATATATTCTTAGGTAATTATAAAGGGCTTGTACTAAGTCTTTTAAAGGAGTAGCCTATCTCCTTTAGTAAGTTTAGTAATAACCTTAGACTTAATTAACTTAGTAAGTAGTAAGGCAAGGCTTAAGTAATCCTTAATAAAGCGCTAGAAGAATCTAGTATAGCCTAGAAAGGCTAGGACTTCTTTAGTAGTCTTTAGTATTTTTTACTCCTAGATAGCTTTAACTTTAGAGGGATCTATTATAATTCCTTTATTAGAGATAATTATACCTAAAAACTTAACTAAGGTAGCGTAAAGGCTAGATTTTTTAAGATCTACGTAGAAGCCTTACTCTTTTAGTTGCGTAAGTACTTTACAAATATACTAGATATAGTCTATTTTATTATTAGAGTATATTAAGACGTTGTCTATATATATAGTATAGAAGTTGTCTAAATATTCTAGTAGGGCTAAGTTAATAGCGCGCTAGAAAGTAGCTAGTGCGTTAGTAAAGCTAAAGGGTACTACCTTATAAGTATATATACTAAAGTAGGTAATAAAAGTAGTTAGCTATTCTAAATTTAGAGTAATACGTAAGTAGTAAAAGGCGTGTATTACGTTAAATTTAGAGAAAATCTTTACTTTATTTAGGTAGGCTAGTATTTCTCTAAAGAATAGAATAGGGTACTAGTCTTTAATAGTAGATTTGTTTAGCTTGTAGTAGTTTACGTAGACTTATAAGCTACTATCTAGTTTAGCTATAATTAGTAAGTTATTTTTAGCTAAAGAGCTGTATTTGCTAATAAAGCCCTTACTTTCTATTTCTTAGATATATTTCTAGATTACTTTATCTTATTTTCTAGTAAAAGAGTAAGGTTTAGCGTCTAGGATTTTTGCGCTAGGTTTAAGAGTAATTTCTAGGTTGTATAGCCTATAAAGGGGAAGTTCCTTAGTAGCTTTCTTGTTAAAATAAGGTATTAAGTCTTAATATAGTTAGAGTAGTTCTATAGATAAGATATCTTTAAGCTCTACTATAAGTAGTAGTTTATAAAATTACGCGTAATCTACTTCTCTAGCTACCTTATAGTAGTATACTAGTAGTAGTATTCTATCTAAAGTAAGTACTATAAGCGTATATCTACTTCTTCTAGTAAAGGCCTTAATTATACAATAACTAATAGTTTAAATATCTATTAATAAGTTCTATTTACACTTATTAGGGTGCCTACTTAGGAGCCCTATAGGGGTAGATAATAGTTTAAGCGCTAGCTTCTTTAAGGCTATAGTAGAGTAATATCTAGGCGCGCTATAGTATACTACTAAGGGGATTTCGTTAGTTATCTAGTAGTACTATTAGTAGTAAGTGTTAGAGAATAATAACGTTCTATAGTAGTAGTTAGGTTTAATAGTATAAGCCTTACGCTATAAAAATCTTAGAATAAAGTTAAATTAGCTTATATTTTTAATAATATAAGTAGAGGTCTATTTAATATACGCGCCTACTTATAAGTAGAACTTAACCTAATACGTAATAGACTTAGATAGGGAACTATTATATCCTTTATAGATAATAAGTTAAAGTAGCTAGATAGTTTATAATTTTATAGTCTTCTAGGCAAATTTTTATTAAATAAAGTTTGCGTTAGCTCTATTATTAGCTAGGGTTCTAGCTATATAGGGTACTATAGGGTCTTTACCTAGGAAGCTAGTAAATAAGAATTAGTTTAGCTTAGCTTCTATTAGATTAGTTAGTAGTTTCTTACACTAGACTATCTATATTCTATAGGTAAGTATATAGGATATAGCTATACTAGGGTTTATACTTTAGTAGTTAATTACGCTCTTCTAGTTTGTGTAATCTCTAAGTTAAAGCTTTAGGCCTAGAGAACGTTGTTTTCTAAATCCTAGTCTAAGTTAGGCTCTAGTTCTAGCTCTATGTCTAGTTAGAAGTTATATTTAAAGAATTAGTCCTCTATTTCTATATCTATTTTAGAGCCTATTACTATATAGGTAGCTATATAGTAGTTTGTAGCGTTAGTAGGTATTTTAGATCTAGTAGCTTTTGTTTATTTATAAGTAGTATAGTCTAGCTTCTTAATACTTATCTTTCTATAGCCCTAGTATAAAATTGTTTTAGGGTTCTTAGTTTTAATTATAGTAGCCTTTTCGCTAGTTAGGTGTATTCCTCTAAATACGCCTTCTAGTTATAGTTAATAGTATTTTAGTTCTTATAAAGTTATAGCTAGTTCTTCTTTAAAGTTTTATATCCGCGCTCTTAGTTTAGCTCTTATAGGTACTAGGGTATAAAGCTAGGTTTACCTAGGGCCTATATCTAAGTTGTAATTATTTACTTTATTTTCTAATATTAAGATTATCTTTTAAAACTTAGTAGGGCTATTGTAGATACTAGGGGTAGTACTAGTAGCTTCTCTAAGCTAGGGTTGCAGCTTTTTTTAAAGGTAGATATTATATAGCTATAGGTTCTATTATAGTTTAAGGCTAATATCGTTAAATTTAGAGAGGAATTTAGCCTATACTAACTAGGCGGTTTTGTAGATTAGTTAATCTAGTCTAAATTTAGCTATTTCTAGGGTTTTGTAGTATACTTCTCTTAATCCTACTACGTCTATATTACTAAATTAGTAAAAAAGTATAAAGAAATATACGAATTCTTCTTAGTATAAGTAGGCGACACTATTTAGGATAGTAAGGTATAGGCGAGCTAATCCTATATAGTAGTATATAATAACGTTAGCTTAGGTTTATAAGCTAATATATTTTTTTCTATTAGTAATAAAGTAATTGTATATAGACTAGATAAAGGATATAACGTCTACGTAGCGTCTTATACCTAAAAATTATAGGAGTTTTATAGAGTAGTCTTCTTATTCTTTATACTAGTAAAAATTAAAGGCTAGCTCTTAGATACTAGTTAAGAAAAGAGTTAGGGTAAACTCTTCTCTATTAAAGATATAGCAGCCTACTACTAGTACTTAGGGTTTAAACTCTCTTTTAAGAAAGCTAGGTTACTAGCCTCGTAGTAAGATCTTAGTGTAAGGTAGTTCTATATCTTTCTACGCTAGTGTATTAAAGTTAAAGGTTTCTAGCTTAGTTTATTTAGCTATTAGGTCTTCTTAGTAGATTACTACTTTGCGTAAGTAGTTGTATTTTACTATAGCTTCTTCTTATAGGGCTTTATACTAGGTAGCTCTTTAGCCTAAAGCGTTATATTACTCTATAATATAGTTATAGTCTAGTAGTAATTACGCTAAGCGTTCTTAGAGTTAGGCTAATTAGTTGTCTTATTAAGAGAGTTATTTATCTAATTTGCTTACCCTAGCTATAAGCCTCTAGTTTTATTCGTTTACTACGTTAATTATATCCTATATCTAGGTGTTCGCGACTACTAGGTATAATACTATTCTAGCTAGGGCAAATTCTCTAAGAGATAAGTAATTACTAGGTTTATTATCTTTAATTCCCTAGTATAAAGTTAGTAGTAGAGTGTAAAATAAAGGTTAGAGCTTAGCAAACTTAGTAAGTAATTTCTTAAGTTTATCTTAAGATATAAAGACTATTCCTAGTAGTAAGTCTTTGTTAATTGTAGCGTTTAATAGTAGGTTATCTCTTAGCTCTTCTAGGATCTTAAGCTTAGGTGTAGGCTAAGGTAATAATACTTAGCTAACATTTAGTTAGGCGTTGTTAATTAAGTTGTTTAATACAGTCTAGTTATTAAAAGGAACCTTAGTAACTAGTCTATACCTTAAGAGGCTACCTTAGTTAAAGTAAGTAGAGTTTATGTCTAGGTTAAATTCTTCTATAATAGGTTAGTTAGAAGTAGCTAAGTCTATTATAGAGCTATTAGCTAGGAAGGTACCTAGTGCTTGTTAGGGAATTATATTAGGTTAGAAATTAAGTTTACTAGGTAGTCTTAGCTAAATAAAGGATTTAGGGTCTATTACCTATTTTCTTTTATCTTTCTATAAGGGGGTCTTAAGATATTATTAGAAGTTACTTAGTACTTTTTTTGTTAGAGTAGTTAGTATAGTAAGTTCTTAGGTCTATTTTTCTAGAGACCTAGTTCTAGCGCGTGTTTTATAGATTTTTTGTAGTATAGTAGCTCTAGAGCGTTCTCTTAGTTTCTTACTAGATCTATAGTCTACTATTTATAGTATATCTTTATCTTATAAGTATACTTAGTTCTAGTAATAAAGAAGTTGTAAGCTAGTATTATTTTAGTTTAAGAGGCTAGCTTTTAAAGAGATAGAAGATTTTTTATATAACTAAGTTATAGTATAATAAGCTAAGTTATAGTAGTTATATACTATATTAGTACGTTTAGCTATTAGTTTATAGAGATTTAGATCTTTAGCGCTAGCTAGTAAAGGTTTTAGTAGGGTCTAGGGCGCTTTATTACTTAGTTCTTATAAATTAAGCGCTAGTAATTTACGTAGGTTTAAAGGTCTTTTCTTTCCCTAGTACTACTACCTAGGTTTAATACCTAGTGTAAGTACGCCCTCGCCTAGGTATACGTAGTAAGTATAAGCTAAAGCTTTGTAACCTATAAGGTAGTTAAACTACTCTTCTTTAGTACGTATTTCTTTCTAGAACGTTAGCGCTAGTACTAGCAAAAAAGGAGCGCTAGAAACCTTAACTAGAACTACAATATAGTAAACTTAAGGGGCTACCTAGCGCGCTATAGCTAAGGTAGGATCTAATTCCTAGTAGTATAGTTCTTTTTAGCTAGCTAGGCTTAATTAAGAGTTAGCTACAATTAGCTATTTTGTAGTAACTTTAGTATAAGTAAGAAAGCTACTAGCGTAGTTCTAGGTTATAGAGAGGCCTATAAAAGTAAAATATTTATAGAGATCTACTATTATATAAGGTAGACTTTACGTAAGATAACTTAATAAGGTAGTTTTAATAATTAACTAAAAAGAGTAAATAGTAAATAAAGCTATCTAAGTAAGTACTAGGTATATATACCTAGTAGCTTACTAAGCGCTAACTAAAAGTAGAAAGATAGTTAAATGTTAGTAAGTTGTAAACTTACTAATATATTAGTAAGTTCGCAATATTAGTAAGTTTGCGATGTTAGTAAGTTGCAAACTTACTAACATGTTAGTAAGTTTGTAATATTAGTAAGTTTACAATGTTAGTAAGTTGTAAACTTACTAATATTAGTGCGAAAATAAGAGATATAAGGGATAACTCCCTTACAACCTTGTTCTATTTTACGTAATCTTGTAGTTCTTTATTCTACGTTTCTAAAGCGTTAATTACTATCTTTATATCTTTTTTATCTAAGATTAAATTATTAATTTAGTCTTTAATTATTTTCTATATAGTACTATTAGACTTATAACTACTCCTAGGGGCTTTACTTATTTTAGTTAAACTTTCTACTATTATATTAGCTAGACTATACGTTACTTACACTTTACTTCTTACTATAACTAAATTAGTAAGGTGTTATAGGCCTCCTATTATTAACTACAAGTACTTATCTAAGGAGTTAGTAGATTACAAGATAATAATAAAAGTTTATATTAGGATCTATAATAACTATAAATAATAGAAGATATTTTACAACTATCTTATATTAGCGTTCTATAGTTAAAGGATTAAATTACTAATACTATCCTAATAATATATATTCTACTATCTATATACTAGATATAATCTATAATCTATAGTTACTAAGATTAATAGATTATAGATTACTCTAATCTATAATCTATTAGTACTAAGAGTTAATAGATTATAGATTACCTTAGGTATCCTAGTTATATATAGTTTCCTAATCTAGGTTATTACTTTACTTATCTTATACCTTGTTAGTACTTAAGTTAGGATTAATTAGTTCTATCTCGATTTCTTCTATTATACCTATAACATAAATATATATACAACACCTTATAATAATAGTAGCTTTACTATACTATAAAGGACCTACCCTAATTTAGGCGTTCTAAGATACTATTATAACGTAATAAGCAAGTGCTATTTTAAATAGCTTAAAAATATCCTAAGATAGAGTATAGGTAGCTCCTTAAAGAAGCTACTTTTACTAAATAAATATTAGCTAAAACTACGTATAGAGCGCTTAAAAGATATAACCTAAAGAACTTTAGATATAAGCGTAGACCTAAGATTACTTAATTTATAGTAGGGAGAAGGAGGGCGTAGGAGAAGAAGTAGTAGTATTTTAACTAGAAGAAGAGGACTATACACTTCTCTAATAAGTATTCTATTTAGAAGGCTCTAGTACTAACTAAGAGTAGTACTTCTACTATCTTTATAAGAAATAGAGGTATAAGATAATAGAGGAGTATAATATGTTGCGTCTTCTTACGTAGATAGTGTAGGGGTTAACTAAGATTAATAAGAGGGAGAGAGTATAGAAGAGCCTACTAGTAGTTATAGAGAGAGACCCTAATACCTACTATAATAGCTACTTAGCTTAGAGTTATATCTAGGTACTAGAGAAAGGCCTCCTCTATAATTATTAGAGAAGTAATCTATTCTAGCAAGATAATGCGCGCATATATACTACGCGAGCAACTAGTAACTAGTTGTAGAGGTATTATATAAACGTCGTTAACTTTCTACTCTACTTACTAGACCTTAACCCTATTAAGTACATGTAGTAGGTACTTAAAAGGAAGGTACACAAGCTTCACCTAGAGCTAGCTACGATTAGCGAGTCTATAGAGGACTAAGAGCGACTGTGCAAGGCATTAAAGGAGGCGTAGAAGAAGATCCCTGATTCGTACATTAAGGCGCTTATTCTATCTATACCGCGACGCCTTGCTGCTGTAAGACGTAGGCATAGTTATTAAACAAAATATTGAGTTTTTTGCAATAAAATGATACCTCTTTTATGTTACTACGACTTCTAGGTGGCAAGCAATGGTAGGGTACAGAGCTGTGTTGAGATGTTCAAACCTCGTATTCGGCTGTCGGTGAACCGAACTTTTGTCCTAGTACTGTATCAAGGCTTTTGAGGATTAATAATACTCGGTGGCCTGTTTAAACCCGATACATCGATAGCGGTCGTGCCAATATCAGTGTGAAGACGGGAGCTAGTAGTATCGAATGATATGTTGGCTAGTACCTTGTCGACTTCGAGTGTCTGCAGGCACTTGCCGCTGCTCGCATCCCAGATCTTAACCGTGCTGTCAAGGGACGCCGACGCCAGCCGTGTCGAGTCGTGCGAAAAGGCGACTGACTTGACGCCGTCTCTGTGGCCCCGGACGTCTGCGGGTAATCGCCGCTACTCGCACCCCAGATCTTGGCCATGCTGCCAAACGATGCTGACGCCAGCCGTGCCGAGTCGTGTGAAAAGGCGACTGAACTGATGCTGCCACTGTGGCCCTCGAGCGTCTGCAGGCAGGGACTCCATGTATCTCCTATAGCCGACTTTATCATGATCTATTCTAGCTCTTCGTGCTGAAACAACCTTCTCACCAAGCTCTTGGACTAGCAATCTTATCTAAGCTTTGACTTTTACACGGAGAAACTGCCGGAATGCACATTCCTTACTATAACTCGACCCTCTGAGGCTGCAATCTTGAACTTTGCCATCTAGGCCCACTTTCTAGTCCACCGAAATCCTCGTAGATGTACATCGCCGCACACGAGCAGGGGGGCTGATAACACGAACGACGGCATAGTCGACGACGCGCTTTTTAGCGCCGGATGCTGATATACTAGGAAAATGAAAGCTATAGAACAGATTCACACTAGATCTATCGATTTACAAGTGTATTGGGAGCGTTCCGAGCGCCCAGAAAAAATGGTGTCCTATTACACCGGGCGTCGCGGCACGTAGGGAGGGGCGTTGCTAGTATTCTTGCTCGTACTTTGCAGTAGGACAGCTTTTCGTGCAGCAAAACAGCACGTCGCAACACGGGAAGAGAATCGGGAAGACATCTGCTCATCGATAGCAGTTCACTAGCAATACAATTAATCGATTGATCGTTTGGTGGATTATCTATCCTTGAAATCCATATCATCATCTGCACGCTTCGCCGCTTTTTTCTCTCGCTTGACGTACTCTGCTCCATCGTCTGACTGGATAACCTCTAGAGGTGTCTCTGACCGTTTCCGTTTTTTAACCTTGTTAGTAAATATATGCTTACCCTACCCTTGTCGTACTCTGTCCTCCGCCGCAGCTAGACAATTGCGGAGCTCTTTCCCAGAGATATAAATTTCTATATCACCATCTCCCAATTCCTTCTATGCAAGTTCTTCATAGGTAAAATCGCTGAGGTAGAGCCGTAGTCTAGTATGTTCAACGAGGTTTCTGTCTTCGTCTCGGAAAGCCTTATAGAAATGTCAGAACATCGAGAGAAACTCAGACTTGCGAGAATAGAATAGAATTACCTCGTCTACAACTTCCTCAAAAACTTCCAATATATCTTCTTTATCCTGCTTGCCTTTAAGGCTCGCGTCTCCTCTGATGCTGCCGTCGAGCACCTTGGCTAGAATTCCGACCTTGCCGCTCGTCGAGCCTTCCTTCACATCCGAAGTACTTCTCTCCCTCTGGAATGGGAATCCGGCCGTCTCCTTGGTTTAGCGCTATGAACTGTTTGATATTTTCAACAATAGCACTAAGTTCAAGAGGCCCGTTAGGGAAAGGGCGCGTCGTGAAGGTCGGCGGTAGGTGGTAGGTGGTAGGTTGCCTGTTGCTTGATGATTGCATTACTTGGCATTTTCTCGAAATTTATCTTGCCGGTTTATTGCACTTTTCGGTAGTCCGTAGGGCTTCTTCAGGGCAGCACCCGTGCGAAGTGGGGCAAGGCGCCGGGACGGGGCGGCTCGACTGGTGTGGTGGCGCGAGGACGAAGGAGAGCGCGGAAGGGAGAACTTTTCGATCCGAAAGGCGGATTAGAAGCCTTGAAAATTAAGCAGCCCCTAGGATCGTGGAAGGCCTTCAAAGCGCGTGGGTCGAACTAGGCGTTGGCTGCTTACACATCTACAATGTGTCGTCGTTTGAGCTAGTTTAGCCTATTTAAGGCTAGAGGAGCCGTGCCTGGCCGGAGCGGTTTATGACTGTAATTTGAGTAAGACTGCAAATCAATGGTTAATCTGGAGAAACTCGACTGATGGAGACGCCAAGACAGCCAACGTGACTATTGCACGGCGATAAGCTTGCATTTCAATATGGCTGTCGATTGAAGCTCTAACTAGTAACCACACTCTTGTGGCTCATATCTGGTGGTGGTGCAGTTTAGTAAGGCTGTATATGCGTCTAACTCCGATTTTTATAGAGAACATCCTACGGCAGGGCTCTACTTCCTGCTGGGTATTATTAGTTAACAAGGGAAGGAGTTCTTTACTAGACCAAGGTCTGAAAGAGTCTTGGTGTACGCGAAAACCGGCAACCGATTGTGCACGCTACTATATCTTCTGCTCCGGACGTTAGATTTCCTTGTATTAGGATTTAACGCTTGCGCTATGCAGTTAGACTACACGGCCACTTTTTCATCTAACTAGTCAACTAATTACTGCCCCGGATGCCGTGTCATCGACGATACTGATTAACTATCGCCCGTGCGCGTCATGCTTTTCCCTTGTCCGCCAAGTCTCAGGTATCGACTAGGGGTGGCAACGTCGCATAATCCTGCTTGCCACAGCGGCCACATAGGTGATGAGGGCTTTTAATCGACCTATCTCGATCGAGCATAAATCGTAGACTAGATTGCTGGGCAAGAGTACTATAGTGAGCTGAAGTGTGTTGTTGTAGACTAGGTAATTTTTATGTGGCTAGATAAGGGCCCTCTACGATTAGGCGTAATAAATACTAAAGAAGGGGTAATATTTGATTTTAAAGCGCAAGACTTATCTGAGAGAAGGCTGATAATTTTGTGGCTATGTAAAGTATTTGGAAGTAGGTGTTGTTGAACTACAAATGTGAGTTGAGTTCAAAGTACCCGCAATCTGTCCCGTGACGTAGTGGGTGACCTTAGTTGAGATACACTAGTAGAGCTGACTTAGTGGATGGCGTCGTTTGAAAATTAGGAACAATTCGAAACTCTCTACAAGCTCTTAGAAGATCTACGGAGCCAGCAAATCTCTAGCTATCCTATGATACTACAGCACACCTACAAACTAGACGCATCTTTTATTTTTGGTATTTTTTGACTATGCCGCAACGTTCTCATTTGTAGCTGTGCTTGGACAGACTGTACGTAGCCGAGGCATGGAAAAGAAGTGGCCATTTATAGTATCTACGCTATCGTCGATAACTTTATTAGATTCTAACTAACAGTGTTACTAGAGGGTACATATCTGCTCTTAGACTTTAGAACTTATGCTAAAGAACGGCATATTAGGATGTAAGTAAATCTGGTAGATCTATGGATAGGGCTGCCGCTAATGCTGTTGTGTCTGGTGTTGTAGGAAGTTGGCTTTTATACGCGGGTACGAGGTTGCTGCTAATATTGGCATCTCTGGTGGCTTAGGATGTGATTTGGCCTGCGAATGCTGAGATATAAAGCTGCTGCTAATGCTGGTGTGTCTGGTGGTGTAGTATGTGAGTTGGCCTATAAATCTTGGCATGTATTACTGCTGCTAACGCTGATATGTATGGTGGTATAGATTGTAAATTGGCCTGCGAACGCTGAGATGCAAGGTTGCTGCTAATACTAATCTGTCTGGTAATTTAGTGGGTAAGTTGGTCGGCGAATACCGAGATGGGAGGCTGCTGCTAATGTTGGCGTCTCTGGTGGTGTAGGACGTAAGCTGGCCCGCAACTACTTAGATGCGAGGCTACTGCTAATGCTGTGTGTTTGGTGGTATAGTATGTAAGTATATTTCTATATTGTTCCTTTAGTCGCACTCCAGACTACTAAGCGATCATGAGTAGTACAACTCTTGGAATCTCGAGTTTGAAAATGACTTTGCACGGAAATATTTCTCGCATCTATCAGTTCATGCGCCACTAGCTACGGTCCCCCTTTGTCTATACTGCGGCACCATTTTGGCTACAGCTGATGTACGTGTTACTTACAGTGTCAGTATTTCCGACGCACGGACATCGGCAGAAAGCTGTCCAATCTGCGCAATACTCCTCCGAATGTTTCAGAGCTACTACAATGATAATGGAAAGATCAGCATATACCGAGACCATTCGTCACTTAGAGTAGGAGCAAATGGACCTCGTCTTCTACGGTTTTGTACGGATCCAGGTCAGTGTCACGACTCCTTCTATGTGCTAGAGAAACGTAGTAACTCTTTCCTGTCCTTGTTACAGAATACAGTGTTCATGCTAATCCCTACACCGTAATTTGTCGCTCAACTCTACCTCAATCCGGTAACGTGCTACGATTTGAACTGCTCCGCGCATGGCTTCATCGATGTAACGAGTTCCATAAGTGTCACAAACACCAAAATGAATCTGATTCAGCATGGCCGACAAGAGTTCTCTGCGTTGGTAATCCAAAAGACCCTGGTTATACTTCGGATTTTATACGTCTGGTCTGTGGCCCGGAAACAAGCAGCCAACAATATGTTGCATTATCTCACCGCTGGGGGAATTTATCAGAAGAAGAGAAAAAAGAGTTCTGTACAACGAATCAAAAGGTCGGGTCTGTTACAATGTTGAGAACGGCAAGGATCTTCGCAATGAAAGATGTTTTGTCATAGGAAGGACAACGAAGAAGTATTACATACTGGTGGCTAGACTAACTAGTGTAGATGGCGAGTACAGGAGGGTTAGAGTGGGACTGGTGCACAGCGACCGCATGGTGAAAGAGCGACTCAATGCGCGGCTGGTGTGAACGCGAACGCATTAAAAAAACTGGTTGAAGTAGTCAACCTGAATCTTTAGAATTGATGCGAATTTGGAAATCCGTCCGCCTATATGCTATGTGCATATATTCTGCTGTGAAAACTTCTGTATCGTAACGTTAGTCGTGTATAGACAGGGGGGTTTCGACGAAGGGTCATTTAGTGGGAGTAACGAATCGATTCACAGCACGACCAACATCTTAGCAAATCTCATCAAAGATTGGTATGCTGGAAGATCATTAACGTCTATCCCTTTGTCGCAGGGCACCCCCCGATATGGGACATAGGATCGATATTTCGAACGTGAGCGCTGCTTGAACGCTTTTGGCCAATTCTTGCCCGGGGGCTTGGGCGGTCTACTTCTAGAGGCCGATGGCTGGTGGCTCTATAGGCTATGGAACGTAAGTGCTTCATTCGAACGGGTTGTCCCAGGTCAGCCATTTGTAGCAGGAACTTGATTACTGCTTTCGCTTCCGATGGCCAGAGGTACAGTTGGCCCTCAGCTTTGTCGTGCATCGACAGTCCACCAGCTTCGCGGCGTTGAAGGGTGGAGGAAGAGACGCCCCAGTACTCTTCAAGGGCGCGATACGAACAGCGTACGCCTTCCGGCACACCTTTCGCTAATGCCTGGCTGGCTCTGTCCATTTTAGCTGGCGATTATTATGAGCATCTGCTTTGGTCTCGAAATGGCAGGTGGAACTGTCGCTCACTGGGCGGCCCTCTCATTGCAGCGGTACGATGGCCCACAAAGGGCAGGCGCTTAAAATAGAAGTGAGCATGTTAGTAGAAACTTCCAGGACCCTGAACACCAGTGTGTATGCATAATTTAGTATTTAGAGCCGCAATAGCAGCGTCGCGGAGGAAACGGCATTCAAATACGCCAAATCATGAACTGGACACATTCGTGCGGCTCGCATTTGTATCGCCAACAAAGAGCCTAGCGTCCGATCTGCGGCATTTACCACGTGACGTACCTCTGCCAGCGCCCTACACTTGCCTTGCCATGATCAGCAGGCTCCTAGACGACTGTATATTACCAGCTTAATGTAGTCTATAGATCCTGCCTGATGAATATCTGCAACAACCAAATTTCTCCCGCTTTTAGGTGAGAGATATTACTTTTGCGGGTGTTCTAAGCTTTGGCCATCCTCTCAGCTACTTCGCTATTAATTCGGAGACGATCTTGGGTGCCCTTTTTATGCCGACAACATCTCGGCACTGCAAGTACTTTTCTCCCAGTATATTCACTTGGAAAAATTGGGAATATAAGGACCTTATTTGCATATTTTCCTCCGTCTGCGTAGATTCCTCCGTCTTGATCTACCTCAATTATATTGATCGCAAGTACCTCAGGGTCTGGATCATCAGATGGGACGAGGTAGTCGAATGTGACTCCGTAGTAGTCAATGCGGCTAGAAGCGATAAACAAAAGTCACAATTTATGATTCTAGTAGTAACCTTTGGCGATGGCAGACTTACTCCTGTGGTATTCGCTGTCCTCCCTTGTTCAATATCTCCCATGCTAAATACTCATCTCGTACAGCGTCTGCGTGAAGCCTTTTTCCATTGTATAAACTCTGATGTGTAAGGCGCGCAAGCTCTAGCCCTCCTGGCTGAGGAAATTTTGTGATCGGGTGCCACGGCCTATTCGGCGAAAGCTTTTGTATTGTTTCGAGTGGTCCTTGTATTCGAATTCGAAGGGGCTTGTCTTTTGGTGGAAAATGAAGCGGGTGGGGTGGGCTTTTCATACAAGGAGGAATATGAAGCTGAAGAGCCATCTGATGAATTGCTACCGGCTATTGAGAGTTAGGTAGAGTAGGCCGTGATAAAACAGGTGAGAGGAGTCATTAGTAGAACGACCTGAAGTACTGAGCGTGTTGGAGCTTGGACCATGGCTGAATATGTGGCTGATGACAGTGGTTGGTACAGCGCTGGGCGCGTGCAAGCGATTGCGTTATCATGAAGTGAGGGGCACTTACGACGCCGCAGGATCTCCTCCCTCATTAGCGCGTATCGCTATTAAAGCGAGTGTGGTGTTCTGTATAAGCAAGAAGGCCTTTCACTTAAGGATAAATAGGATGCGTGACCTCACCACGACGTTCTATTCCTGCGGTCACATCAAATCACGAAACGAGGTGACCTCCACATGCGCGATCCCTTCAACGTGTGTTAAGAACTACAAAGAGAAAAATATCCCTTATAACTGCGGGGATGCGGCGATCAGGATGTGTTGACGTTAGAACGTCAGTTATAGCGTCTTCTCTCAAAGCTTGTATAGTGAACGATTGAGTGATGTATCATGGAAGCAGGACTATTTACCCATCGAGCCAGTAATCTTCTTTGTCCAGACTACTTTTCGCAACCCGCATCTTTGCGTGGTTGCTTCAATTGTTGATATATGTTTCTGTTATCTTTTGCAGGTTGTGGTGTTGATGTTGTAGTGTCGATCGTTGCTTAGCGGGATTCGGCAAAAAATTGGTCGCGAGAGGAACACGCTTGTATCTAAGCGAAAAATGCCAAAAAGTGCTCAAAACCCAACGTGCGTAGGGGTACTCGAACACTCGAATTAAGAGGTCATTATCAATTTCTAAAAAAAAATGGTAGCTTCTCTTTGATCTGTCAAGTTGGTTAGCAGTGTTCATTAATGATTTGTGGAAAGAGCTACGAACTGAGCGTGTCATCCTTAGTGCAGGGGCCATGCTAATCTTCTCTGTATCGTTTCAATTGACCAAATGCCCGAAGGCGAAGTAGTTGTAAATTAATTATCTTATATTTAACAATCCATTATAGTTTCGAATTTGCGTGGTGAGGTTATTTAAGAGGTATATTAAGGGTAAGTGGCCTGTGCGGTGAAAGAAGCGTTTCAAGTTTATTTGAAAACTCTGCTAGTACACGAGTCGTAGGCTAGGTAGATACGTAGACACGTGCAGCTCTAACTCTTCAACAGCATCGCATTTGGCGGAGACTGCTAAACGTAATTGAGCATCCTTTGTAAGTAACTGTTAAGAGGTAGCTGGAAGACAATAGTACTTGCCGTAGGCCACAGGAGATAGTGAAGGGATGACGAATAGTATTGAAGGGTACTACTAATATCTAAGAGAGAATAATACTTGCTTTACTCTTTTCGCAAGTGTAGAGCTTTTTATGCGCCTGTGTAGCGCATCTGCCCCGCTTTGGACCATCACTACACAACATCATGATTTCTGGTGTATCGGCCCCAACCCCGACTCGCACCAGAGTTCACAAGAGTCTCGAGTGTTCTGAGAACCTTCGTTACAGTAACTAAGGAATTCGCATACCGCTAGGTAACTTTATTTAGTAACTATATCGCGTATCTTTAATCTTAGGCAAAATAACAAGGAAAAGATATCTACTTGCATTGTCGCATAGCAGCGACTAACGTTTAGCCCGCATGTCGACACACTAACAGGTACTATTAGTGTCAGATGAGCGTGCGCGACGATCGCCAAGCCGCCAACCCCGCCGCAGCTGAAAGATCGCAGCCTCGGCCCTCACGAACAAAGGATCTCACATGCAAGGAGATAGACTACGTCAGCACGACTGATACAACAAAAGAAACTAGCGCCTCAACAGAAGGGGTGCTGAGGATCTGGTCCGCCGCTGTCTCAAGAGACCCTAGCCGAGGCGGCCGCAGCGTAGATACATAGATAGAGCGCAGGGCTAGAAAATACACAGACACAGACACACAGAGATCAATCAATCAACTCTTTTCTCACTCTAACTCACATCCATCAATTTGTGACCGCAAATCTGACAATTAGCCTAGGCTGTAAGTAAAATGCGTTGCTAAACTTTTAGTAGTAAAAATCTTCTTAAACCTCGTAATTATAGACTTTTAAGAATGTGTAACGAGGGTTCGTTGAACACTCGAGACTCTCGTGAACTCTGGTACAAGTTGGGGGCGGGGCCGATACACCAAAGATCATGACATTGTATAGTTGTAATCTAAAGCGGGGCCGGTGCGCTACACAGGCGCATAAAAGGCTCGATACTTGCGAAGAGAGTAAAGCAAGTATTATTCTCCCTTAGATACTAGTGGTACTATCGAATACTATCTGTCATCCCTTCACTATCTCCTGTGGCCTACGGCAAGTACTATTGTCTTCCAGCTACCTCCTAACAGAATGAAAAGCTATAAAATTATTATTAGCTACTTCTAACGAGGCGTCTTAGGTAGTTAGCTTACCTATAATTTCTTTGACGCTTACTCCTTATATGCCCTAGCTGCCAAACTTCGTAACGTACCTTATACCTTCTTACTGCATTTTTATTTTCTTAACACTTTAACTACTTCTAATGTTTACTTAGTTTGTTTTGTTACTTTGCGCACTACGCACGCGAACCTTGCACCGAAATACATGCAACGTACTCTTGCCCTCACCCGACGGATTTGGCAAATCACAAGTCAAAAGGCATAGCCTAGCCAACCCCGTAGACATAACGCGTTCTAGGGTAGCAAGCTACTGCTATGTACGCGTTATTTATGCCCCTAAAGAGGCCCTAACTTGAAGATACATTTCATATACTACCTAACGTGGACTAGTGTATTGCGCGCTGGCGGTGTTTAGATGAAATGGGTTATACAATAAATAAATAGATATGTCTAGACGTCGGTTCACGTTTTGATGTTTGTGTAGAGTAGCTTGGTGCCAAGTCAATGCCGCTGTGCCTGCGAGCGGTGACGTTTGAGGCTCTCTAAGCTTGTTTTCCTCTGTTCCTGCACGCTTGTGTTTATAGTAGATATGGGCCTATTATTGAACGACAATTTCCCAGGTTCCAACAAGACGCATTTCGACCAGTGGTCCTCAGTAGAATATGCTTGTGTGTATACAAGGCCAACTCCTTACGCTCCTCTTTGTGCAGGCCATCCTAATTGGATGACTGACTTGGGACACAATAATTAGCCTCACCGGTACCCCTGCATGGAGAGAACTCCGGCTGACTTGCAAATACCTGAACGACCTCGCAACGCCGTACCTTTGCAAGACGATTCGCTTTGAGCTCACACCAAATGACCGCAATGTGCTGGAGAAAGTCGCCGGCCGTCCGACGCTTTCGTGGTGCGTGAAGAATCTTGTGCTTCGAAGGACCATAGGCCTTCAAGATTTTGGCAAGCCTAGCAAATGGAGATGGGCACTGGTCTGCCAGGCTGCCCTCGCGACAGATTCACACATCTGCCTCGTGGTGACCGTGTTGATGATTCGGGCTTTTTGACACACTCACAGTGGTTAGATCTTCCATTCCACAAGAAAGATGCACTTTATAAGGAATACGAGGAGGAAAGGAAGCAACGCAAGGACCGCATCCAGCAGCTTACTGTTTTCCTACCATCTTGTACTTCGGTTGGGCATTTCCATCAAGGCCAATTGCGACTGCAGCAGACGAGAATGTAATACAGAGATTTTGCCAGGCGCTCGAAAGTCTCACCAACTTGGCTGCTTTTAGTCATCAGCCGGTGTCAAAATTTGATACGAACTGGGGGTGCAAGTGGCAGAACCTGCGGTTCAATCGGGTAGCGGCCGTTTCTTCTACTCGTGGCGACGAGGACAAAGACGCGGAGGCCCTGCATCAGTCAGTTGCTCTCCATGCTATTGGACAGACATCAGCGCTTCATAAGCCGAATAGTGTAAGCTTCTGCGCCGATGGCCCTGCCTTTTGGGGATGGAAGCAGCTGCGAAACCTTTGGGCCAGACGAGGCTGTAGACTCACCCGGGCCCTACGAAGCGAACTTGACTCAGCGAGAGAAGCAGATAGAGTAGCCTTCCAGATGCCATGTCACGACGGAGAAGAGGGGTAGTGCCAGATGATGTGCTACTCAAGACAGCTGTGCGTCATGAGGAATGCGCTGAACAACCTTACGAGGCTCGACTGTTTTGTGACAGAAGACAAATATAGTGGCGCCTTGTTCACCGCTGTAGATCCTCTTTTCAAATTCTTGTGTCGCGCGGGCAGACTCTAAAGACCGGGCCTAGGATCTCGACAGCCCCACGAAGATCATCACGAAGTAGGGATGTGCTTCACGGACAATGGCGCCACAACATTGCTCAATATTTTGTCTGAGCGTAAATCATGGCTGAATATCAAGGGGGGTCCATCTTCGAGTGGTAACAGATGAAGGCACTTTGCTAGCATTCCTAACTGCTCATAAGGAAACTCTACGTACTCTCACACTCTCCCATATGAATCTCACTGTTGGAGCTGCCAGCACATCCTGGGATTCTGCTCTTTGTAAGATTGGGAAGACTTTAACACTAGATAGCCTGACACTCTTCAGACTGTGCGATGCTATTCGTCATGATGGAATGAAAAAAAATGTACGGATACCGTTTGACTTGAGACGTCGATCTTAGTATAGGACCAAACAGTATTACAATAATTACTATAAGAACATAGTGCAGAATATCTTTCGAGGAGGAAGTCAGGGATCGTTAGAGCCTGAGGCTTTCTTACAACAGATAGAGGCTGGAATGAGGCTACCTTTGAAAGAATGGCAATGGCAATCGTGGTAACGCAAGTGCATGACGTGGGCGCCGACCGGCAAAAGATACGCCAGGCCGGACCCACTACTGGTTCGGTGGAAGGATGCGCATAGCCACGGAACAACGAGCCACAGCTAGCTTGAGCCGTCTTAGCGTATATTTCCAGAAGATCGACTACGTCAGCTCGCTTAATTGATAACAGAGTTCCCCCTGTTTGCTGGGAATCTCTCTCGGGCTCGGCGTCTACTCGGACCAGCTCGCATATGAGTACCTTAGTTGAATTTATATTATATAAGTGTAGGGGTATATTTTACTTTATAATAGGCCTTCTACGAGCCTACCAAATTCTTGCTCGAACCCTGTTGTTGCGTTTTAACAGGGGTTGACCGCTAAAGGTGTAATCGACGACGCTAATAGAACGATTGATAGCACTAACGATACAGCATCATTCTCACTACAGACCTGCCTAGTAGTAGAGAAGTAGTAATAGAATAATATTCAACCCGCGATCTTAGTTAACCCTATCCTGTATTAGGGGGTGTCCTATGATGAAGGGATAGACGTTAATTCAGGAACATTATCCCGCAGACTATCTATCTACAGACTAAAGGGCAAGAGTTTACGAGGCTCCAAAGTGCGAATCCGTTCCATCACACTGTGCGTCCCGGCACGCTTGAATGGACGTTATACCTAGATTACTATTATGAAAGACTGGAAATGAATCTTGAGAAAGGTTTTGATTTCACACTGCACCTACACCATGACTACGCAATTTCTAGTACCTCCGGAAAATGTCGGGTCTTACCTAGGTAGGTATTCAACGGCGGGCTGCGTTCAAATCGTTGACCACACCTTCAAAGCGCGTGGTGGCCTTCACAGCTCCTTTCCTTAACTTTTTGAAGCCCTCAGCGGCAAGAGTTTGGAACGGCCGCAAGTTTCGGCTACGCAATGGCTTGACGTCCTCCCACGTTTTGGTGCGCTCAGGCGCTAGAAGGTCTTCAAATCGACAATTAGATGGAGGATTTACACACGAAGGCTTGGATGTGTAAGAACTACGTGGTGAAGGCGACGAAGTTGCCTTTGTAGCCATTTCACACTCAGACTGGAGACGATCTAGCCTCGGCTGCGTTCGAATCTGGTTCGAATCAAATGGTAAACGCAAAGCATCAGCCCAAGGACTTCCGAAACTAGGAGTATTGCCCGTGCGCTCACTCAAAAGTTGTGGACGCCTTACCAAAAGTGGAACATTACCGAGGCCGCGCGCCCTGTCAGGAGTCTTTCTTGCTTGGATTTCAATCTCATGCTCAGTATCTCGGACTAGTAATGTGGCATTCGATTGCTCATAAATTGATGGATCTCTAGCATGCTCACCATCCCCCCAAGAAGAAAACTCATTGGGGATTAGATGCATTGCCGGAGGAGTATTAGCGAACGATACTGCTTTGCAGATATTCCTATTAGCCATTTTACCTTGTAGGCCCCTCTAACAGGAATACTATGAGTATTGAAACCTCGTTTACTTATAGAACACCAGAGATTTTTGGTTCGTGTTTGGTGCAGGTAGTTTATGTATGGTTTGATTTTGGAAATTTCATATATACGCACAAACTTGATATGCAGAAGAGATTGGAACAACATGACTTGATTATATGAGGTGAACAAAAAAAAAAGTGAGGATGAAGTATATGTACAACGAGACGGCTGTAGAAGAATGATGCGGTGTTGGTGTATGCAATACCAACGAACAACGTTGGGCCGTAGGTAGTTGAAATGGTAACCCCTTAGTCCAATAATATGATTAGAAGACCTTGAAACCGATCTACGAAGAAAATTAAAGTGTTGAACTTGTCGACGTATTCGGTTAAATGCACGTCACGAGCTGCACTCTTGCAACTAACAATACTGAGCACCAGCCACTCAAGAAAACGGAACGGAACAGAGCAAAGCACACAGCTCAACTCTGTTTTTTTTTTCCAAATTCTATTGTTGGCTTTCCAATACATTGTATTCTAGAGAAATTACCATCAACCACAAAATGCATTGACGAAACGTCTTGCTCCAGCGTGACAACCACGACAAATGAATAGGCAACGTCGGAGTTGCATTAGCAGAGAAACTTCTCACATAACCAAGTCTTTACAGAAGTATATATCTTAACTGACTTCCTTTGGTGCACCTTGGCCATGCTCGCTTCATTCTGCTTATCAATCTCTGCTATCGACGGACCTTTCCTTGACAGCGTATCCGCCGCAGCCACATACGACAAGCCTGTGTATGAGCGTGCTAGCAATGTTGCGTTGAACGAGACACGTGGGGTAGACGAAGCGATTTTGCTCATAGTTGCAGTAGAAGATGATAGGATAGATGCTGTTAGTATGGACATGAGGATGAAATTGTGTAAAAAAGCGATATTTGTGAAGGGCAGACGTACTTAGGAGTTAAGAGAAGATGATCCAAGTCCTTTTGATGCCGATTACCTGAATATTCATGCAAAGACATTGTGAGGGATATCCAGGAACGATATGACGGCAATGGATGTTGGAAGCCGCGTGCCGTTTGGAGTTCATACTATGTAAATAGCTAAGTTATCCGATGGTTATTACATTTACCTCAAATTGATTCAAAGCACGTTGTTCGCTTGGAACCATAAATATGCCTGATATAATCAGGTTAACTGCTTGCTTTGTTTATAAAATGTCTTACGCTACAATGATATTCATCACTTTGCCGTCTAACAAGATAGCAAATTTACCCTATGGCCATAGTGTTTTTATCGACTATTCTAGGAAAAGCTGCAGAATCCCAGACTCAGATCAATATATTTGAAGTGGTAGCAATCCTTGAAAGTTTAAAATGCCAAATATTACGTTACGTACAATCACCTTGCTTGACGTCTTAATATGATGAAAATGAAAGTAAAGGCTTTATTTATAATCTTAAAATCAATTCTCGAAGGCGTAATCAGATGGAAAATATTAAGCAATAAAGAATTTCACCTGAGCTGCAAGCCAATAGAGGAGGAAGGGCGTAGCGTATCCACAAATCATTTGAAGCCCTTCTAGTGTCATACACTATAATATCAATGAAGTTCCTCCAAAATTCTTTGGTCATGTCGCAGCGCCGTAACCGGTAATCAGATTCACCGTATTTTCATCGACAGCCAATCCTAACTTCTGGGCTAGCTCCCGAGCAAAATTCGCATTCCTCTCTGCTGACATAGATTTGTAGATGGTAGATTTGGTATGATATAAGCAAAAGGCAATTGTTTCCATGTATACATCCAGCAATGGCTTCTCGTAGTCCGGCAAAATCTCGTTATTTTTACAATCGTCAGAAATCCCTAGCATTGCGTATATGAGGTCCCGAGGTTCGGTAGAGTTATATCCGCAATTAATGGATTGCCTGAGCCAGCGCCCTAAAACATGTGCTTCCAGGAAAACTCTATGTTTCGTGAAGATAATAGAGTACATACCTGACCTGGCTATCCCTCTGAGAAGATTATAGTTGCCTGAGGCTGAAAGAACGCTAAAGGAGTCGTCCAGATTTGTATCAGAAATGGATTTACTGCCACAGTGTACTGTATAGCGTCGGGCGAGGTATATTTCTTGTAGTATCCACGCTCGACACCAGTAAGAGCGTTGGAACAGCGCGACTATTGCCTCCGATTCGATGATTGGAAGGCTTTGAAGATTGATAGCGAGTGTCGATGGATTTGACAACAAATCTATCGCGAAGTCGCTGTTGTCTCGAGCTAAGCCTAGCCACACCATGACGCTTTCTGCATTTCCATAAATTTTTCCCATAATTCGCACCTGTTGGTTTCTTTCCAGAATGTTCGCCTGATTGATGCTCAAAGCGTCAATCCATAAATACCTATTCTCATCTCTATGCCTTAATTGCAGAAGAGCGTCACGCAGATTCTTCCGGACAGAAACAGTGCAACCATCCACCTCAATAACGAAGTTATTCTCACTAGGCAACCCCCATTCATAGGATAACGCTTCGTAGGGTTGTTCGTCTAACGTCGTATAGGAGAGGCGACATTTGATGGGATCATTGTGAGACCCCGGCCTAAGTACAACTATACGGATTGCAGTAGGGAGCTCCAAGGGTCGATATTCGAAGAATGTCTGTGGCTCTGCACTTATAGGAGGAGAAGGAGTTCGGTATCCCAGCTGATTGGCCTCCATAAGTCCGAGCGTTGCCGTTGCGTCACTCAGCCGAACGTTGTTTACGGTGAACACAACAATTTACCAGTGAAATTGCCCAATGGATATGATGGAATTGTTGATGAAGGAAGAAAAAGTTTGCTGGCACCAAATACAATACGAGATTGTGAAGTTCTAGGCAGCATTGCGGCTGGAGGGGCTGATCTGAGCTAGTAGTTTAGATCGTCACGAGATGGAAGGCACCCTTAGTTAGACTGCAGCTGAGAACTCAAAGTACCTTACCAAAAAGAAAATTACAACAAAAGCTTTGTTGCAGCGCAACCACCCCCATTAAAATCTGACATCACAAAGAATGAGTCACAAGGACAGTCGGGTTATACTTTCCTCAATATAAAATACATGGATCACAAAATGAGTCGGTATCGCTCTTAGTACAAAACTTTTGATAAGAGTTCCGAATCACGCAGCAACCTCGCCTAGAATGAGAATTTACTGAGCACTGATGAGCTAAATATGGCCTTATAACTATACTGTGACTTCATCCCCTTTCTAACAGCAAGTGGGGCGTACCAGGCCAAATCTTCTCATAGTCACGAGCGCAGCATCCCAGGTACGCTTAATCCTGCTTCGCATCTCAACACAAGCCACAAGAAATAATCTAAATACAGAAAAAGTTACGATAAAATTAAGCTATATAATCCTCAAAAGCAAAGGCAAAACAAAACCTTACTTATCCCATCACTACCAACCAAAATCGCACACCTAATCCTTCTTCTCCTATAAACCATCAGCAATCACAACGCAACTTACTTACCACCAACGCCCGCCTCCTCCACGACTTCGCCAGCCCCACTGCCTTAGCCATCTTGGGAATCTTCTCTTCATCTTCGTCTTCGCAGCCACACAAAGCAGCGGGCGGAAGAAAGCTAAAGTCATCAAAAGTGGGGGGAACATAGTATTTCGGGCAGTCGTCTGGAGATGGAGATACGCTTGTTGTGGGACAGCTGGTGCTGGCACTTGGTCGCGGGGAATTGGAGTTACTGGAATTTGTGCTGGGGGGGTTTGGCTGGTCAGTGAGGGCTGACGGATCTGGGAGGCTGATGTCAAATTCTTCGCGGAAGCGTGAGGCTCGAGGCTGGGTTGAGATGGCGTTTTGGGTCATGGTTGATGTCTGTGTGTGTGTGGTTTCGGGGGAGCCGGATACACTGTTTTTGTAGCGAATATTCTGTTGATTGTGTTAGCCTGTGGGAATTCACTTTTTGGGTTGCTTCTGGATTTTATTTTATTTTTGGAAAGATAAGGTTCAGCTTATATAGGGCGTGAACAAGGTATGTGGAGAGACAATGTGAGACATATGGACACTTGGGGATTGGTTTGATTTATCGACCGTGATTTTATAATTCTATATGGTGCATTGTGTTTTTACGAAACTATGCCCATGTATAGATCTGAAAACATCATTTGAACATTGTTCAGAATCTAATGGTAGAATGGGTAATAGATACCGTACAAAATGTATGTTCAAGGTATGCAACTGAGATTCAACGACATGAACAACGCTTCGATACCTGAAATTCAAATCTTTAAACCCTCTACGTGTCTTGAAGAAAGCAAATTTAACATCTGCGCTTTCTAGCTTGTTTATTAGCATTATCAAAACTACCTCGCCAGGGTATTTTATAGTCTTGCATCATGTCCCCGCCTTTTCGCCATTTGTGCGTCCATCGCAATTTTGAGAGTACATAGTCCGATGCATCTGCTCCACCGTACCGGTTTCATAGTAGCTGTGGCAACTATCATTGACGTCCTTGACAATGATCATCCCTAATATGATAATACAAATAGAACGCGTCCCACTCGCCAACCGCATACCCATTTGTACACCTCGGATAAAAACACCGCGTATGTTGTTCGCGCATCCCGTGATCCTGTGCTGCCTCGCCAGTATCAAAACACAAGCCATGCTGCACGCATGTGTATTGACAGTAAGGTACCTTATTGTAGCCAAGTACGCCGATGTGGCACCATATCAAGGGTCTATTGCAATTTTTGCAAGGGTATCGATGTTGAAAATGGTGACTTCGCAGCGCTGTCTGATCGCGATACACTTGATAGCAGTATTGGCACTGAACCCGGCCGGGATTCGTCACTGCAGTTTCTATAACAGTGCCGTCTGGAAGAGTTCTTCGGGTAAGGGATACGAATTCTGCAGCGAGGCTGGTGCTGGATGGTACAGTGAGTTGACCGCCCAAAACTCGTACAGTAAGGCGGTTATCGTCGGGCATGATCTTCCCGATAAGGAGGGTAGGGACGCGATGGCAAGAGAAAAATCAATGGAAAAGAGGGTGGCTTAAGCAAAAGGTTAGGAATAAGGGTGGAGTTTGGGGCGTTCAGATGATTGTTACCTAGTTGAAGAATGAAAATGGCATAACATAGGGTGTGGGCTACCAACACTTCATTGTGCAGAAAACACGTGGGGTGACGCCACTAGATGCACAGTGGGGTGTAAGAACACTCATAGCTGACTCTAACCAAGGCTGCGCTTACCGCGGGCTGTGAGTGTCAACTTTAGCCTTATAGACCCGTAGGCTAATATTGATGTGCAACTTCGGAAATAAAATTGTGACACATGAATGCACACGGTCTGTTCCGTGCACGGATTAAATGAAAAGAAATTGGTGTTATTCTCTGACATATTCTCTGGAGTGGGGTTGTTAGAGTACAGACGTTCATATCGCTAGCGACACACGCAGCCGCAAACTTCAGCCTTTGCTTTTCGTTCTTCATATCGACGCTCAACCACTCATCCGGATGCGGAGGCGGCGGACATTTAGGGTCTGGCCCATGCATTTTCAGCTTCTGAAGGCTGTTGGTCGCGTCCGAGTTGAGCTGGGAAAACATTCCCAATCCTCCGGACACCCTCTTCAGTAGCACGCACAGGATCGGTGCTCTCATCTTGGTCGTTGTCATCCTCCTCGATGCGGTCCGAGTAGCCATTGACGCCCGCGTTATACTCAATTGCGGGGCGAGGCTCAGGACCGCCGTGTCTTTCACCGGCAATCATGCGGGAGATGCGATCGGGCACAACGTGGTGAAGCCAAGATTGTTTCTGTGTGGGGATGACGATGATCAAAAACTGCATCTGAGTTAGGGAGTGAAGGAGAGCGTTGGAGAGCGTTACACACCTGCCATACAAAGACCATGCTCACAACTCCCATTAGCAGCCCGGCGATTGTCTGCTCTTCAGCCTTCCACGGCGCGAGGCAGGCGTTGTGCCTTCCGAAAGCCTTTTCACAGGCATGCGCACTATTATCTTTGTCAGGGAATGGCCAGGCCATGTCAGCCGAATTGGCGAAACCACAGCAGCTGAAAGCGTCCTGGATAGCCTTTATGGCATCCGAGTTCTTGTTGCGGAACAGCGTCTGCCATCGTTCTCGCAGGCTGCAATTCAGGTTTGAAGCCGGAGCAGCATGTGTGCCAAGAAGGGTGATGACGACGGTTGAGTAGACGAAGATGACGGTGTTGGCGACGATGACAAAGGGTGGGCGTTGGGTGGTGCCCCGGCGCAGCCCTTGCTTGCGCTCTTGATGGCGTGTGAAGCCATAGCTGCCCTTGAGCAAGAGGCCGGCGAGGATGGGGAGCACGGTGGTGAAGCCGGTAAGCACGTCAGATATGGGCACTGAGCGTTGGTTTGCGCGGGACGAAGCATATCTGCTGTAGTTAGCAAACAACTGGGTCACACGCGAACACGACCTACGCAGCGAGGCTGAAGAGAATGATGAGGAACTGAGGCTGTTAGTGTTGGGAGACAGCAGAGCGTGGCTCTACTCACCACTAGGCTGATGCCTGTGACAACCTGGTTCCTGGTGTAAGGCATGTTGCAATGCTGTTGTCAAGCAGACGCGACCGTTGTCAAGCAGACGTGACCGTTGTCAAGAGGGGGTGGGCGAAGGAGAAGGCGAGGCTGAAGCCTGCATGCACGCTTCACCCGGGCGGGGCACCGGCCGGGGGATTGCAGCACTTTCGCGTCTGTCTCAACGGTGCACAAAACGATAATGGCTTTCTGGTGGCCAAGCTGTCGCGATTGGAGAACGAGGTCCGGGGAGGCGTGACACCCCCACAAAAATTAGCACCACGCATTCTTTGGGCCTGCGACACATGTTGTGGCGCGACATCAGGCACTCTCCCGCCTGCGACAACGCGTATCTTATGCGCACATTGTATACGCATGGCGATGGCGAGATCTGGTTGCAGTGCCCGTCACGCTGTCGACGTCACTCGATGGGACTATGCGCGAATTTAGCGTAACGTTGGGTTTAATTCGCGTCTTCCCCGGCCGCGTTTGGGCTGGTGCCAACCTTCATTCCCTCTCCCCATAGTGCGCAGCCCAATACCGGCACAGCTTCTGAACAGCAATAACTCATGTAGCCTTCGCCCAATGTGAATTCCTCTCGGAACATCCCATCATCGTCGTCGCCACCGTCCTCAAAAGCACTCCTTCGTTACCTCACCTTGCTATTCGTCCAAGACGCGCCCTCGTGAGATCCCCAGCTGGCACGCCAACCTCGATCACTCTCCGTCATGCTAAGAGGCCCTTTTTTTTTATAGTCAAGTGAGGACTGCCGCCTTCACAAGATGCGGGGTTCATTCTTCTAACAATCACTGCGTTGCTAGTCCTTCAAGCATCTTAACCTTTGACCTTTCCATCCTTTCTCCTCTCTCTTCTGCTCCATGACATCGCTCCGCGGCCTGCACTGCCGAGGGTGACACCTCTCTAATATGCTTCTGTTCTCATCACCACAATGCCATGTCACTAGACAAACCGCTTTCACCTCTCGGCGTTTCTCCCTCCCACTCTTGTCTGCACGTCCGCGCGCGTCTCTGGTCGCACTGCGCTCGCTTCAAGACACCATTACCCCAATCCTACCGCCATCTATACACAGGCCACGCCCATCTTACCCACTGCCCACAATGTCACCACCACGCAATGACTATACTGCCAGCCCGCGGTCACCATTCTCGCCATTTTCACCAACACTCGGCAGCATCCAAGAAGTCTTCGAGGATGATCCACTCGATATCACCACCCAACCTGCGAGCCCTCTCTCCATGCAAGACGCGTCCACTTTCGTCTTACCCGAGCCCGCCACCCCGGCCATTCCTACCCTTTCCCTCACTGCAAAGCCAGAAGGCATCATTCTAAATCCGCGGAAGACTCGACCAGCGCACACGCCATCCAGGGTCACCAAGGTTCTACGTCAGCTTCTTGAAGCGGACCGACTTCGACGGCACCGAATTCTTCGGATTTATTTAAAGGCAATTGTCTTCCTAAAACTGCTTCTCAAGTCGCATGAGCGTTACGGTACACTCATGGCAACATCGGGAGTCTATGTACATTGTCGCTTCTAGGTTCCCGCTCTGGCACTTCATTTTCATTCGGATACAATTTTAGGAAAATTAGTTTCATTTGGTTCAGCATAGCGGTGGACGGCGGGCATGCGGCATTGCACAGCGTTCTAGTTTGGGTGATCTTCGTCACGTTACTTATGAGACATGGAAGCAGCATATTTGAACGCATCAAGCGTTTGAACATATACACAAGGTCAATGAGTATATCGTGAATCAAACACCCCTCGACTATCTACTGTATCTCATCATGCCGACTCGGAGGTACGTATACATTCTCACGTGGCGTTGTGAATCCTGCAAGTTACCTTGTGCGACCTGTGCTCCACAGAACGACTTACAACGACTTGAACAAAGTATACATCACATAGACTGGAATGGCGCCAATTATATGATGCCAAGTGATGAACATGGAATGGTATATTGGGTCACTATTGGCAGGGCTATAGCACGTTCATGATATGCAACACTATCAAGTTATTTCAGACTTCTGAACACACCACGAGACCAACAACAAACTTCTTTACGCAACACAAGCCCACCACAACAAACACCGCACCAACGTCACAAATTCACCAAGCCCCAGCCAGCCACCATCAAAGATAAACTCATAAATTCACTCCAATCACCTACCTAGGCCCTAATAGCAACCGGCTTCGCCTCCTCAGGCACAAGCGGACCCGGCGCAAAAATCTCCGGCTCACCCTCCGGATCATCCGACCCAGCCTCCTTCATGCCGCCCAGAATCATCGACCCAGGCGCCATAGCCTGCCACTGCCAGGGATCCGTAAACGCCTTGAACTTCTCGTCATGCCACTGGCCAGCTGTGACATAGCGGCCCTCGCTATCAACAAACATGGTGTCGTCCTCTGCGCGCAAAAAGTACGCAATCGAGTAGCGGTGCTCGCTCTCGTCGAAGGGCACCACGCGGTGGATGCATGACTGCATCTTCATGCCGGACGCAAAGCGCAGCGAGTCGCCGACGTGCACGAAGGCGCAGCCGGGCTTAGGCGCGACGAACCCCATTTCGCGCGCGCCGCAGGTGCCTGGCGGCCTGATCTGGAGGCCCCATTGCTGGCTGAAGAGTAGGGTAAGGGAGCTGATGTCTGTGTGTTTCTGGTGGCCGACTTTTTTGTTGCCGGTTTCGGAGGAGGGAAGGTAGTGCATCATTGAGAGCTGTTTTTTTTTTTTTCGCGTTAGGTGACTTGAATGAAGAAGAGGGGGGTTTTTTGATCATACAGTGGTTGTGGATGGGCGGTCGTTGCGGTGCGAATTCTCGAAGCGCGCGGCGCCGGTGAGGTTCATGCCTGTGGACAGAGCTGAGAGAATGACCTTTGTAATGGTGTTGCAGCTTCCAATGGCATTCTCGAGGACTCGTAGGTCTCCGTTGTTCTTGATCGGGGCAGGGACCTTGGGGCTTCCGCGTTGGATCTCGTCGCGTGATACTTTGAGCATTTCATATCCGTCCTTGGTGCCGGCCCCAAACGCTCCAGTGCGGCTGCCTACAGGCTCGTAGCCAAGGTGCGAAGAGATGAGGCCGTATTCGTTCTTTTGTTCAATGGGAGCTGCGAAGAAACGCTTCATCAGTGCCAATGTGTCATCTGAGTCACTGAGCATCCTGCGACCATCGATGCTCTGGAGATCGAGGTTGAAGTACCCCTCTTCAAGACATGCCTTGAGTACTTTGTCTACTTCAGCGGGATCCTGTGAGAGAAGGAGACCATAGTCAATAGTCGGCACAGGCCAGACGGGGACTTGCTTTCCTTGCCATTCGACTGTCTGTGGGGGGTCGATTGCTGGAGCCATGATGAGTGACTTGGCTTTGAAGTTCTTGATTTTATTATTCTGAAAGGTAGAATTCGTCAATTATCTCAATTGACCAAGTCTATGTTCCTCCAGGTTCAGGTAGCATATCTTATATACCCAAAACCTCCTATCCATGCTCTTCGGGCGCCGCGGGCATTTGAGTTAGCATATGTGAACGCATCATCAGACTAACAAATTTATTAACCCATGTTTGAGCCAGATAACGGATAAACGATAGTCAACGTAGGCATTACCGTACCTTGTCAACCACCATAAAGCACTTGCGTGTTTTGCCAAGTTTCCCCGCTCTGAGAGTGTACAGTACGTGGATGGTGGGGCATTTTACCAGAGTGCTGGATCCACCATATCGGCAACAGCTTGTCGTGCATTGATAGAGTAGCACGCACTATACGGCTTTGGAAGTTCGGCGAGAATATTGTCTTGGTCGCGGCTTAGCTACGGAGAATTTCCCACATACATAGGCCCGACAGGTTATCTAGCTACTTATCATAGCAAATGAGGCACCTGACCTCGATGCTTTGCCTCGATACCTTGTCGCGATGGTTAGGATCCTCGAAAGCAGAGTGCAACGATCTTCGCGCAACGGAAGTCTTCGAATCAAAGCACTTGATGAGGAGCACGTCGCTTGGCGTCATGCGGTGCTTGTAGTACCACTGGTGATTCGCGTTGTGTTTCACGACCCAGGACTCCCCGTGGAAATCCTCTTCGACCATCGCTGCCCTAACAAGATCTGTGTCCAGGACTGACGCTGCATCGGCGACTGCAATGGGATCTTTTAGAATGGTTTCAATGGGTCGCCAGATGTTGATAATCTGATACCTTCTTTTGACCAGATCGTCTGCTGTTTCTGGAAACTCCCATCTTAGTCTTCGCTCTGCTCCATCATAGGATTGATCCACGTGCGTCTTTGTGACCGGTCCACGATTTTTGAGGTTATTGAAACCTAAATGATGCCATTGTGTTGGTCCCCGACGGACCTTATGGTTGAAAATGTGTATGTGACTTGCTCCAGTAATTTTCTTCAAGAGTTGTTCGCATTCAGAATAATACGTTGTCTGGATTATTCGATCGTCAATGAAGTCCTTCTCACGAGATTCGTGATGGCAGTACTGGAACCCATTCTTGTCGAGTGAGTATTGATCTTCTTCGCCGCTTAAATCGGTCACCGTGAAATCATGTGCACGGTGTGGTCGCTCATTCGTGATTCTGCCTTTTCCAATGTAGATTGGTGTTGGGCATGAACCATCTTCTGGATCATCCCAATAGTTGAGTTGTGTTGTCACATGATGTTTGTAGGCGGAGTGACCGTCTGGAATCAGCGATGTCCGCGCTGGCTGCGATAATATCGACATTCCTTGCCGGTGCTGGTTCTCGGCAGGCTTGGCGATGACAAATCGACGAACGTGTATCTCTTCTGTCTCTTCTAAACCACTATGAAGAATAACATATGATGCTGTCGTTAAATTCAGAGGTAAACCTTCTAGGTTGTCTGGGATGGAGTATGACTTTAGCAAATGCCAACGATAGGATGATGTGTCAAGGTTAGTAGCCTCGAGTCCGGGTACCCCGATGGAAAGAGACATGCCTCCTGTCTTCCAATCACAAGCGAGGCATGAAGAGCCAGTGTTTGGAAACAGATTGATCTGCAGCTTCATTTGCCGATAGGCTATCTCCATACAATGCGGAACATCCACTGCCGACCGGCAATTACCCCACTAGGTTACAGGCATCATCAGCCCACGTTCGCCATCATGACCTGGATAATTCTGTATCTTTAGAGTCTCGCAACTTTGTTGTGAATGAATTGGATGTGAATACGGTATTGCAATGTATTGTCCAGGCCGATAATCAATTCGCAGAATTCGACGGCGCAGCAATGCTCATCAGAGCTGAAAAGGAAAAAGATGGAAGGGTTAAGCCTAGTCCTCACCCCAAGAACGAGAATGGTTCTAGAGATGTTCCACAGGATGAGTCTCGCCAGTACCTACCCGAAATCAATGATTTCATCGAAAATGCCCAGGTTGCTCTATGGCCTCTGAATAAATTTATTCACGATAACCCGGAACTAGCCTTCGAGGAGTACAAAGCCCATGATGCCTTGACAAATTTCTTGCGGTCGCACAAAGGCTGGCAAGTGACAACATCCGCGTATGGAATCGAGACGGCGTGGGTAGGGGCATATGACAGTGGCAAGCCGGGGCCTGTGGTGTCATTCAATGTTGAGATGGGTACGTAGTCTGCATGTTGTGTAGATTTCCTTTGAGAAAATATTGTCTGACACATATTAGATGCCCTACCCAAACTAGGGCATGCTTGTGGTCATAACTTAATCGCAATTGCCTCGCTCGCTGCTGGACTCGCAACGGCTGAGGTGATGAGGCGGCATAATCTACCTGGCAAAATTATCATCTTCGGCACACCTGGAGAAGAGGGAATTGGAGGTGGCAAGATCCGGCTTCTCAAAGCAGGCGCGTACAAAGGGGTTGATATCTCTCTGATCTCCCATCCAGGTATTTTCAATAACAGTCCTCGCGTTCGAACAACCGCCTTCGCTCGACTTGAAGTCGAGTATTTTGGACGTGCATCGCACGCTGCAAACAGCCCTTGGCTCGGTATCAACGCTCTTGATGCTCTGGTGATCGCTTACAACGCAGTGTCGGTTTTGCGGCAGCAGACGATGCCCAGTGATGTGATTGGTATGAGCATTACCAACGGCGGAGCAGCGCCAAACACCATTCATGCGTACACTGCCGGTGTTTGTGTTATACGAGCAAACACTGTATCACGACTCAAGGAGCTTGAGCGGAAAGTAAGTGCATGCTTTCGCGCTGGAGCCGAAGCGACGGGAGCCAAGGCAGACATCAAGATAACGCCTGGATATGCTGATCACGTCCCCAATCGAATTCTTGCAGCGTCATACACAAAGTACTGGAACATGTTGCCCGAGGTGCCAGATCCTCCAATCCCACCCGGAGAACAGTACACTTTTGTCAAGGCCAGTACGGATCAGGGCAATATCAGCTACGCCATGCCCAGCGTGAACGCAAGCTTTGCAATCACACCTGGCCCACTGTCAGGGCCGCCACATAGCCCTGACTTTGAAGGTGCATCGAGAACTGAGGCGGCATTTGAGAGAGCATTGAGGGTCGGAAAGGCACTGGCAGGCACGGCTGTAGACGTCTTAAGTCAGATAGGACTGATTGATAGGGTCAAAGCCCAATGGAAACAAGACATGGAAGCTGCTGGGTGATGGATGGTTCGCTTTGTTGTTCGGAACTTCCGGTGCGCCTCCAGATGGTCTAGATGGACAGATTGGGCACCTTTCCGAAAGCAGCCTAGAGAGGGGAAATCGTCGCCGACTCTCCGCCTTCGGCATCAATAAATTATGAGTACAAGACTCATCCCAGATCCTGCTAGGAGTTCTTCCGTAATCGTACTTCCGGCAGGCGTGACTCACAGTGGCTGATTTAACTACAAGTGCGATTAACTGTCTCTTCTTCATCTAGCGAACTGCTTTTCTTATCTTGACTGCTTCACCCACCCCGCTGCACCATGGACGCGATCAAGAAGACTTTCGCACAATGCAAGAAGGAGGGCAGGGTACGTGTGAATAGACTCATGCTCTCAAAATGCGCTGATCGGAACCGCAGTCTGCCCTCGTCACATATGTGACTGCAGGCTACCCGACTGCGCAAGAAACGCCTGACATTATGCTGGGGATGGAGGCGGGTGGCGCTGGTACGCACAACAAGCAATTGATGCACGAACCATGATAGAAACAAGCAATTGACCCTCATAGATATTATCGAGCTGGGAATGCCCTTCACTGATCCCATCGCCGACGGCCCTACGATCCAGACAGCGAACACTGTACGTTGAGTCATTCGCTACTACGTCATTGGAGCCATCTCTGATTGTGTTTTCTTACAGCAAGCCTTAAAGAACGGAGTTACGACCGGCGATGTGTTGCAGATGGTCCGCGATGCGAGGAAGCGCGGTCTCAAGGCCCCAATCCTGCTCATGGGTTACTACAACCCGCTGCTAAGTTACGGCGAGGAGCGCATGTTGCAGGATACAAAGGAAGCAGGCGCCAATGGTTTCATCCTAGTCGATCTGCCGCCTGAGGAGGCTCTGCGCTTCAGGAACTTCTGTCGCAGCTATAGGTTGGTTGCCCCCTGATTGCGCAAAGATCATACGCTAAATATTATGTGCAGCCTCTCCTATGTTCCATTGGTCGCGCCTGCTACCTCGGAGCATCGCATGCGAGTTCTCTGCAAGATTGCCGACTCATTCATTTACGTCGTTTCGCGCATGGGTGTAACTGGTGCTACCGGATCAATCAACGCTGCGCTCCCGCAACTCCTTGAGCGAGTGCACAAATACTCTGGTAACATTCCAGCCGCGGTTGGATTTGGTGTTAGCACAAGAGATCACTTTATCAGCGTCGGCAAGATTGCCGAAGGCGTAGTGATTGGTAGCCAGATTATCAACACTCTGGCTGGTGCCGAGCCAGGGAAGGGCGCGAAGGCTGTTGAAGAGTACTGCGACATGATTTGCGGCAAGAGCAGCCGAGCAACAACACGCGAGGTTGGTATTGTCGAAACTCTGGCCGCGGCCAAGGAGCCAACTGGTGTTCACGTTGACAAAGTCATCACGGATGCTGATACACCTGATGGCCCTGGTCTCGCTGATCAACTCGAAGCTCTCAACACTGAAGACGGACCGGATGGCTTCGACGAGCACCATGCACATCCACCCCGCTTCGGCGAATTTGGTGGTCAATACGTGCCGGAATCTCTCATGGACTGTCTCTCCGAACTGGAGAAGGGCTTCAGCCAAGCAATTGAGGATGACAAATTCTGGGAAGAGTACAGGTCTTATTATCCTTATATGGGCCGGCCAGGCCACTTGCACCTCGCAGAACGCCTTACCGAACATGCTGGAGGCGCAAATATCTGGTTGAAACGCGAAGATCTGAATCATACTGGTAGCCACAAGATCAACAACGCACTCGGGCAAATTCTAGTCGCCCGAAGACTTGGGAAAACAGAGATTATTGCCGAGACCGGTGCTGGCCAACATGGTGTTGCAACCGCTACGGTCTGCGCCAAGTTCGGGATGAAATGCACCATCTACATGGGCGCTGAAGATGTCAGACGTCAAGCATTAAACGTCTTCCGTATCAAGTTGCTCGGTGCATCAGTTGTTGCTGTTGAGGCTGGCTGCCAAACGCTGCGTGATGCTGTCAACGAGGCGCTCCGCGCCTGGGTCGTCAACCTTGATACTACCCACTATATCATCGGATCTGCTATTGGGCCTCATCCTTTCCCGACTATTGTCCGCACTTTCCAGTCAATTATTGGAAACGAGACGAAGCAGCAGATGCAGGAGAAACGGGGAAAGCTTCCTGATGCAGTTGTAGCCTGTGTTGGAGGTGGTAGCAACGCTGTGGGCATGTTCTACCCCTTTTCTAAGGACCTATCTGTCAAACTTTTGGGGGTCGAAGCTGGTGGTGATGGTATCGACACGGATCGTCACAGTGCTACGCTCTCTGCTGGCAGCAAGGGCGTCCTTCACGGCGTACGCACCTATGTTCTTCAAAACAAACATGGTCAGATTAACGACACGCACTCTGTCTCGGCTGGGCTTGACTACCCCGGTGTCGGCCCCGAGCTCTCCAACTGGAAGGACAGCGACCGGGCCAAATTCGTTGCTTGCAATGATGCCGAAGCTTTTATTGGGTTTCGTCTCTTGTCACAACTCGAGGGCATTATTCCTGCTCTCGAGACAGCCCACGCCATTTACGGTGCGCTGGAGTTGGCAAAGACGATGACCAAGGACCAGGACATTGTGATCTGTGTTTCTGGCAGAGGCGACAAGGATGTGCAGAGCGTTGCTGAGGAGCTGCCAAATCTGGGACCGAAGATTGGTTGGGATTTGAGGTGTAAGTGATGCGCGAAAATATGGATCTGGTAGTAACGATGCTAACTCGTGAACAGTCTAAACTTGGGCGATGCATATAAGTGCACATGACAGTATCACAGGCCGAAATTTAGATTAGATATATGCAATCAAGACGCAATCGACGCTGTTGCATTTGAAGCAATTTTTACTCAATCTTGTGGCCTTTGCGATGTAAATTTGAGTCTAGCTGCCATAAGTAATGGGTAACGTACTGGATCCTTTGCCGATAAGGCTACATGGATAAGAAAAGGTCTTCGCACGTTGTTGTGCTTGATTGGCGGGGGTTGTAGCGGCGCATCTAGCCGCGACAGAGGGCTGGGTAGCCGGGTTTCAAGGTTGAGTTGCATGAGTAGCGGCTGTTCTTGCATGCTGCGAATAGGGCTGCCTTCGTGATGATGGTGGGCAAGATGCTTTCGAGTATGTGCCATGCGACTCAAACGGCAGCAGGAAGTATACGTGGCGCGTGATGTTCTGATAGTGGTGTGGAGGAGAGTCTGGGTGTGTTTTCGCTGAGAGCCAATGGACTGGGCCCGTGGGTGGTTCCCTTGGCTTCGTCACCGCGAAAGAACCTGACGACGACCAATTCGCACGCTAGACAGTTCGCCTGACAGGACGCCCTCCGATGCCGTTACCGCCTTCCCAGACCGCCGCAGTTTTCTAACCCAGCCTCGCCCGGCTTTTCTGCTTCTACCTCCACCCTGGACCACCGCGGCCACCACGCTCTGTTCGAGACAGACGAAGCCTTCGAGCTCCAACAGCTAGATCAGCGCACACGTACGTCAAGGGACAGGCCACGGAACACCAGACGGGATCGCAGGCGACGGGAGAAGCTCGAGCAGCTTCGCGAAGCCGACGAGATGAAGTTCTCCCACAGCCTGCAGTTCAATGCGGTGCCAGACTGGAGCAACCACTACATCGCATACAGCAACCTCAAGAAACAGTATGTCTGGGGCTATATGGACCGCTGCACCTATGAAATGACAGACACACGGCTGATGACCACCACTACACAGGATCTACAGCCTCGAGACCCAGATCAACCAGAAGCACGGACATACCGACGCCGAATCGTCTCCTCTGCTGAATGGAGCGGCCGACGACCCCAGCAAAGTCTTCACCAACCTCCTCGATGCTGAGCTGGAAAAGGTCACGTCCTTCTACCAGATCAAGGAAAATGAAATATACGGCGAACTGGAGGCCCTGGTCGAGGACGAGGAAACCTACGATGATGAGACAGACACCTTCGAGCAGCAACAGGCAGATGCACCGCCCCACCAAAGATTGCGAAAGAGCAGCATATTCCGCCAAGTAGGCTTCACTCGGCCACGGACACTCAGCGGCGCAAGCGGACAGTCGACCGTCAATAGCACCTACAACGATGATGAGGACGACGAAGATTCCGAGGACGAAGTGAACGAGACGTCACGGCTACGGAGAAAGAGCCAAGATGGGCGTATACGTCGCCAGCGTACTCACGAAGATATGGCTGCTTCCACAGACTACTCGGCGTCGCGGCGGAGGCCAAGTGTGGCTTTTGAGGACTACAATGACATGGCTTTCTCCGCCTTGTACGACGAGGGCGTTTCGCTAAAGAAGCGAGCTATCAGTGTCTACGTTTCACTGTGTGAACTGCGGTCCTTCATTCAGCTGAACAAAACTGGGTTTGAAAAGGTGCTAAAGAAGTTCGACAAAATTTTGGACCGGAAATTGAAAAGCGTTTATCTAAAGAAATATGTCTACCCCGCGCATCCGTTTCAACAATCAACCATGGACCATTTGACAGAAAACCTGGAACGCATCGAGACCGCGTATGCACATCTCTGCACTAAGGGGGATGTAGTCGAGGCGAAAAGGGAGTTAAGGTTGCATTTGCGGGAACATGTAGTCTGGGAAAGGAATACCGTCTGGCGAGAGATGATTGGAATCGAACGCAAGGCGCAGGCAGCCAACATAGGCATCACGCAGACACTGCTAGGTCGAGATACCATTGGTGGCAAGATTCGACGACAAGGTGACGATATCGAACCAGAGCTCAAGGAAGTTTCAACACCAATCGGAAAGTACCAATGCCCGCAATGGCTGATTAGCAAAACCTTTTGGATGCTCATCGCCTGCATAGCTATTTTCGCCGTACTGTTGATATTGCCCATTATGAAGAAGCCAGAGCAGCAGAATTGCCTGGCTATGGTGGTCTTTGTCAGTCTGCTGTGGGCTACTGAAGTATGCTTACCTTTTCCCACCCATCGCTTTCGTGGTGCTAATAACTCTAGGCAATTCCCCTCTTCGTCACCTCGCTTCTTGTACCGTTTCTTGCTGTCACCTTGGATGTGGTTCGCGACGACAATAAGCCTCATCAACGACTAGACTCGAAGCGTGCTGCCGGCTATGTCTTTGCCGCCATGTGGACCCCAGTAATTATGTTGCTTCTTGGCGGCTTTACCATTGCTGCCGCGCTGTCAAAATACAATATCGCGAAGATAATGGCTACCTTCGTTCTAAGTAAGGCTGGAACGAAGCCAAGGATTGTTCTCCTCACTAACATGTTTGTTGCCATGTTTGCCAGTATGTGGATCAGTAATGTGGCGGCACCAGTATTGTGCTTTTCAATCATTGAGGTATGCTCTGCCCATGTCTAAGATATAAACGCTCATGACAATAGCCCATTCTTCGCAACTTGCCTGGAGACTCGGATATGACCAAAGCTCTGCTCTTGGGTATCGCTCTATCGTCCAATATTGGCGGCGCCGCATCTCCCATCGCTTCACCTCAAAATCTCATTGCGCTTCAACATATGAACCCGGAGCCGTCATGGGGCATATGGTTCTTTATCGCACTTCCCGTGTGCATCATATCTATTCTTCTGATATGGGCCCTTCTTCTAGTTACCTTCAACCCTGGACGCAATACCACCATCGTTCCTATCCGGCCACTCAAAGACAAGTTCACCGGCGTCCAATATTTCATCAGCATTATCACAGTTGTAACCATCATATTGTGGTGCGTCAGCCATCAAATTGAAAATGTCTTTGGTGACATGGGCGTCGTGGCCATTATTCCCATTGTTCTCTTCTTTGGCACCGGCATTCTTACAAAAGAAGATTTCAATAACTTCCTTTGGACCATAATCATCCTCGCAGCCGGCGGCCTTGCACTAGGGAAATCTGTCAACTCATCTGGGCTACTGCACACTATTGCTGAATCGATTACGAGCGGTGTTGAGGACATGAGTCTATATAGTGTAATGGTTATTTTCGCGGGCTTGATCCTAGTGGTTGCCACCTTTATTAGTCACACAGTTGCTGCACTTATTGTGCTCCCTCTCGTTCAACAAGTTGGCCAGCAGATGCCAGAGCCACATCCGAATCTGCTGGTTATGAGCTCGGTACTTATGGCGAGTGCGGCGATGGGGCTACCCACGAGTGGATTCCCCAATATGAGTAAGTCCAGCCAAGATATTGAATTGATTAATCTACCCAAGCTAATGGGTCTCAGCCGCGATCATGATGGAAGACCAAAGAACAGGCCAGCGGTACCTTGAAGTCAAGCACTTCTTGACACGCGGTATTCCAGCATCTATTATGGCGTTCATTGTAATTATTACCTTGGGCTACGGTCTAATGCGTATTGTGGGCTTCTAGTTGTCAGCACAGGCGGAATTTTGTACCTCCAGCGCATCTCATCCATTATGTCGGCGTCTGCAGGGGGAGGAAGTGTTATGCATTGTTCAGGAGTCATGCTACCGACTCTCGCTTCGAAGGCGATGAAGATCTGTAGGGTGGGTGTGATGCATCAAGCAGGTGTCAAGTCAAGAGCAACGTACCCACGCATGCCTAGTGCTGTGTAATTCTTGGCAATTTTATGCTCTCGATCCATCTCATCGACACATTGCAACTGATTTACTTTGCTCCACAGCGGTCCCTGAACTATGGAGCAGCTCATTCGGATCAAGAGTACTACAGTACCCCACATGTTCGCAGAGCACCGTGCGTGTTCCGCTGCTTTACACGGTCGGTTCTACTATAATAACCCTGGCCTTAATACAGTAGCCGCCGCTTCGTATGCACGGACGATACGCTAGGACTTGTTCCTCTTATTAGGTGTGAAACCGTCATGGACGACGACTGCCGATAAGCTTGAGCATCCAATCTAGATGCAATCATGACGAAGATAGCTACACTTACATCGGGCGGAAGCTCACGTCAAATGTAATGGCATGTCGTTATGGCCACGCGCATGACGTTATCCTTGGGCATTTACCAAAGGTATTAAGAGCGTACGGTCCACTATCTACCAATTAGCACCGCGGCGACTTAGATCATCGTATTTGTTACCCAGGGCCTTACAATGAAGCTCCTCTTTCCCTTTACCACGCTTCTCGCTTCGACCACAGCTGTAGCTCTTCGTACAGTCTATGAATTCCCTAACCCAACGTGGCTTGAGAATGTCGCTACCATGCGCAATGGTTCACTTCTGGTCACTGTCATTGGGCGCCCAGAAGTTCATATCGTGAACCCAACCATCTCGCCTGCTACCGCATCGCTCGTAACTTCTTTCCCTGACGCCAACGCCGTCCTCGGTATCACAGAAATCTCCCCCAATGTCTTCGCCGTAGCAGTCGGAAGCACAACGCCTCAAAACACACCCGTTGCCAATAGCTTCTCGCTCTGGAGCCTCGACTTTGGCCGCAGATTCCAGCCAAGAGCAGCCGTCAAAGTAACGAAAATCGTAGGCCTAGAACGCATGCAGCTCGTCAACGGCATCATCGCGCTGAACCCCCGCACTATCCTGTTGGCCGACTCGTTCGCAGGCAACATCGTTCGCCTCGACTTGTATACCAAGAAATACGAAGTCGGATTCCGCGATGCGCCGCTCGCGTCCAACTTCTCCGCCCCCATGCTACCCCTCGGCGTCAACGGACTCCGCCTCTACAAGAACTTCCTGTACTTTTCAAACTCCGTACAGGCCCTAGTTGGTCGCATTCCCATTTCCGGGGATGGTCGATCCATGGGCCCGGCGAGCGTGTTTGCTGCAGGAGGGAGTATTCAGCTTCCGGATGATTTTGCTGTTACGCCGAGCGGGGATGTGTATCTTGCTTCGCCGCTGCTGGATACGTTGCAGTATGTGAAGTTGGATGGGAGTGTGGAGACGCTTGCGAAGGGTGGGGAGGTGAGTGGTGGGACGGTGGCGATGTTGGGGAAGAAGGGTAAGGTGTATGTTTGTACGAGTGGGCTTGAGGGTGGGGTTCCGACGAGAGGAGGAAGGGTTGTTGAGGTGAGTGTTGGTGTTTGAGGGATAGTCAGATGATGGACTTGGAGAACTGGATGGTGATTGTGCATTTTGACATGGTGCGATAGTTCCAAGATTGCTATGCAAATCAACGAATTTCTAGTGCAAGTTAACTTTTATTACTACAACTATTCTTGATAGGCTAGAGGTGCTTGTCTGTTTACAACCTTTCTCAACCTCTAAATGAAGCATCTGACGAAGTAGGCTTGCTAGTCAGAACCGATCGCAAGACAAGGAAACAGAGCATTCCGATTCTATGTTCAGCTTTTCAGGCAAGAAAAAATAGGTAACGCTATCCGCGCTTCTTAATGCCTTTGACGGGGTAGGGTCGCAAAATGGCCGATTGCTCATCGTGACGACAAATTACATTGAGTGACTGGGCGACGCACCCATATGGCTGCGTAGACCGAAAGATCGAGTTTCGCCTGGCCAACAGGGAGATTGTCGGATAGCTCTTCAGCATCCTCTTCAAGGGGTCCGCTCTGAGAACTCAGTCAATATTCTTCAAATTCCAGTAGGTATCGGCCATGATGTCCGACATCGATGCCCTTTTTACAGGATCAAGGTTCGTCATCCTCAATATTAGCCTCTTTGCCTCGCTGTCGAGGTTGGGAAACGTGTCTGACGACCAACTATCGAACGTTTCGTTAGTCTCGTCCTCTGATATCGCTTCCCACAGGGCTCTCAAGAGCTCCCCCGATTCGGCGTCGTTGACGTGTTTCATGAGCATGTCTGGTAGAGGCCCGAAGGCGGAAAGCAACTTGAATAGAATCACAGACTCCGGTTCAACCTCTAGCGCGGTAAAGTCGGCGTGGAGCCATTCCACGCCCGTGATGACATAGAGAGTCCAAACGAAAACACCTCAGAATGCTTGCCCACACCCTTTCCTAGTTGGCCTTCTGGGCTGCGCCACATGACGTTTCCTATCCTGTGATTAAAGAGCTTTCCATCTCCTAGCTTCATAGCGACATCTAAATCACCCAGTGCTACTTTTTTAAGGTGGAACTGCCCCTGTTTGTCTATGTGCCAATTGACAAGGACATTATCTGGCTTCACATCTGGAATGATAGGTTAACAATGAGCTGAGGGCGACAGCAAACGAGGCTTGGTGAATAGAATTATACCAAGGTGTATCCATTTCTTTGCATGCATATCCTTTAGGCCACTCCCAACCTCCCTGAGAATCGTCTTTCGTATCTCGAGCGGGAGAGGTGGATAATTCTTCACCAACGAAAGCACATCGGTGGTGAAACCCTCGTATACAACCACATTCTCCTTGCCGTTGTAGTCAACATGGGTTCGCAGGTGAGAGTTATCATCAAACTCTTTGTTGAACTCGAGTAAGTGATCAAAGATGGACGGTGAAACGGGTTTCAGGACGAAGAATTGGTTGTCCGAGCTAGCAGTTTTCACTCTCAGCCATTGTTTCTGATGAGCACTGAGGAATTACGATTGGCAAACTCACGTTGCGAGGTAAATATCCAGCTCGGACTTTTTGGGGTGGGAATGCAGTACTTGGATCCGTTTGTACTCACGACCAGAATTGCCAATAAGTGTTGACTGCATCCTCGCAGCCAGGCATCGACCAGCCCAACAGCTCACTCGGAGCGGCCGAGCATCTGCACAGCGCCTTAGGAATACAGTATTGGTCGAGTTGGCGAACAAGACCTGAGACGCGACGCGGGCGTAAACGAGGGTGGAAGCACGTCGATGCTGATCTAGGTGGGATGCGCGTGGAAGCCGAGCGTCTAATAAGTTAAATAACTTCCAAAAATGCCGCATGAATTGAGTGACGGCAGTGTAACGCTTAAAAGATTCGACTGAGGTTGAGCCCGACGTTCAAGCGGCGGGGAGTTTTTTTGGTAGAACGTCTGCGCCACCAACTGTAGTCAAGTGGCCACTTGCGGCTTAGTGGCCCTGCGCACGCGCTAAGCAAGTAGCGCACCCCACCAACTTTCATCCTCTTGCTGCCTTTCGGAAGCCATTTGCACACACTTTCGAGGGGGAGAACTTAACGATAATAAACCTTGTGTTTTCCTTTTTAGCATTACGAAGGAAGCTTCATTTCAGGTTTGTGTAAAAAAAAGTTTTATTGTTGAGACCCCCAACTGTCCGCCGTACTCATCGTCAATACAAAAGGGTTTGCCTCCTGATGCTCTCTACGTATGTGGTTGCAATATCGCTACCCACCGGATGTAAACACTATTTCAGCATCGTCCAAAATATTTACGAGGAAATCCTCAACAGTACAAGCGTCGTTGTTCGGTGTTGCGGCTCAGTCAAGCATTTTAGCCCACACCCCCACAAAATGTTTCAGCGTAGCAAACCAGGCTGGCCCCATATTGCCTTTCAGCCATATTTAGCGCTTCGTCTCGGAACTGGCAAATATCTGACCACGAGGCCACGACTACATCATTAAAGGCATGATAGAGCCGGTTAACCATATATTCAATCCTCCGTGATTCGTTCGCTTCGCCTTATTCGGCACTTGGTTCTGGGGTCTTCATGTACCCCAGACGCGCCTCACCGCTTTGCGCATGGGACACGCATAGCTAACGGCACTCATCCTAGTTCAATGCCTTCACTAGGCAACAGATATATTGCAACAACGGATGAAAGGACCAAGTGGGCGCCAAACAGAAACAACCAGCACTTACAACCCCACAGTATCATCTAGGTTTGTTAAAACACTTCCCGTTCTGCCTAAAGAGTTGAATTAGTCTTCACGCCTTCGCGCGAAGGCATTCTATATAAAAACTTCGGGCCGTCGCCTAGAATTGATCAGCAAGCATCCTCATACTCAGCATTTAACACCGCAAGTCAACACACACACACACACAACACTATGAAGGTCACCGCTGCAGCTGCACTTTTCGCTGGTCTCGCCACTGCTGGCCCTGTAGAGCTCACCGAGAGACAGTCGTGCCCCAAGGTCTACATCTTCGGTGCTCGTGAAACTACTCAACCTCAAAGCAACGGCTTTGGCACTGGTGCCGGGCTCGTGAACTCGGTCAAGTCCGCCTACTCAGGTGCTGGTGCTGAGGCCATCGTATACCCTGCCTGCGGCGGACAATCATCCTGCGGTGGAATTGCCTATGACAACTCGGCCTCTCAGGGAACCGCGGCCGTTGTCAAAGCTGTTACCGCCTATAACCAGAAATGCCCATCTACCCAGATCGTCTTGATCGGATACAGCCAGGTCAGTAATATTTATGATGAATATGAGCCCACACTGATTTCAACAAGGGTGGCCAAATCATGGATAATGCCATTTGCGGCGGTGCAGGTTCAACATTGACAGGCACTGCACTTGCAGCCGTCAAGGCCGCCATCTTCATGGGTGATCCTCACAACCGCAACGGCCTACCTTACAACGTCGGAACGTGCAAGGCTCAAGGCGTAAGTCTAAAACTCAACACAATGACTCTATCATTGGCTGACCAATATGCGCAGTTTGCTGCCCGCCCAGCAGGCTTCACATGCTCACCAGCCAGCACATCCATCATCCAGTCGTACTGCGACTCGACTGACCCATACTGCTGCAATGGCAACGATGCCAACTCCCACCAGCAATACGTCAACAAGTACGGCTCTCAGGCTCTTGCTTTCATCAAGAGCAAGATCACCGCATAGACGTCTATCGACTCTTGAGGGGATTGTCAACCCGTTGCAAGCATGCAACCACTAACTTCGTTGTAAATATCTTACTCAATCAACATGTATATGTCTCTAAATTCTCTACTTGCTGTCCAATTCACGTGATAAAATTCTAGAAACTACTTGATCATTCCAAAAATCTAGGGTGTAGCCGATGCAGCGTGATTTTGCCTTCACGATATGATCGCGTACAATTATTGCCGCAAGGGAATCTTAACATTCAAAAATAAAGCACGGACCAACTTCTGGAGGCTTTCAAACTTATCGCTTTATTGAGATGACCAAGAACGACTTTTTGAGATGACATGCGAATGTAGCTGAAATGTTCTTCACATTTTTCAACAGCACCACTACTTACGAACCACCATGACCGTTTACGTTCGTGCGTCCTTTATCCGAGCCTATCATAGACCCTCCCTAATCTCAAGTAAGAGTTTTAGACAAAAAAGGTTAGCATCATTGGGGTTAGAGTACAACCAACCTATAGCCATTGATTGCTCTCCCGTCCGTCGCTATACTAAATCTATGCGGTCTAGGGATTATGTTCGGCGCTATCAATCCCGCTAGTAAGTAGCCACTTTATTCGCAGTTCCTCTTCTTCTCGATAAGCTAGTGGGACTTTCTTTGTCTCACGCAGCTATGTAGCGAATTGAAAGCCGACATGTGTAAAACGAGTCAAGAAACATACACATAACTAGGGAAAAGTTTGGCTCTTCGTACCCAAACAAATAAAATTAATAACGTAGGGTTTTCGCGCTCAGATCATTCTTGTATCGAGCTTACTTCTCCTTGCAAACTTCTCCCGTACCCTTCGGATCAACGTCGAGGTTGACACCATGACTCAACTCTATTGCTATCTAAACTCGGGTGAACTAGCACATCAGAGAAATATCGAACATGGTAAATTCTTATTTGATTCTTGTAGTATGTAATCTTGAAGTTATTTTCTCTAGTAACTCCAAACTGAAAACGCCGCATTACGCCATGCATAGTGAGTAATTAATCGCATCGCTGCTTTTGAATCCTTTACAACTTCGCCTTTGGCCACTGGTCCAGCAGATCGGTCATCTCAAATCTGGGCCAGTCTGGGTTCAGGCTGGGCGCTGGTCGTTCGCGGTCCCAAGCCCACTTCTCCTTCAGCTCAGGAGTAAGTTCGTCTTCCAACATCTTGATGACGTACTTGCCGAGCACGGGGAAGAACTTGAAGCCATGGAATGAGCCGCACGTCGCAATATAGAGACCCTTTGCGGCAGCGTGTGGCGAGATGATGAAATCGGATGAGGTGGTGAATGCGTCCCTGAGAATCGTTAGTAGGTGCCTTAACAAATTATACAATCTTAGCTTACCAGCAGATACGATGCTTCTCCATCTTCCAGTTGGCGCCGTTCTTCCCGTAGAAGACATGGTTTGCATGGTTGATATCCTGCTTTAACGGACCAGGAACGTCCCATTGGTTGTAATCTTTGCCTGAAGGCGGTGCGGACACAAATCGGCCGGGGAGAACTTCGTGTGTATTCTTGAAGATCTTCTCACCCCACCACTTCAGTTCCCGGTCCTTGGTAGGCGGCAAACTGCCAATAAAAGGTCCGTATTCAGCGGTGTAACCCTGGACACCGACGGGCATGTTTGCAAAGCGCTTGTGTGATTCCTCATCGAGGGTTGTCATACCAGTAGTGATTCCACCGGCAACGATTCTTGAGCCGGCACGGAGGTTGGCGTTTCCGCTTGCCTTTGCCGCTTGTTCCAGCAATTTCGCGGTGTATGCGCCAGTTGATAGAATAACATATGAGGCGGAAATGGTATTACCTTGCTCTGTCTTGACACCTGTGCAGCGTCCGCTCTGGTCAAAAGCCAGGGACTCTGCCTTTCCTGTGATGTATTTGACTCCCTTTTCAAGCGACCATTTGGTGACAGCTCGTAGTGCATCACCAGCTTGTGCCCAGCCACTAGTTTTGTTGACAAGCACTTCTTTGACACCATCGTAGTTTGCATCCTCGAATAAGCCACCGAATTGTTTCTTTGCCTCTTCGATCGAGATAGCCTGTAAATCGGCTTGCCTACCAAGCGCTTTGTAGTTGTTAATGACATCCTGTGCATAGTCTGACCGACAGATCCAGAAGATACCGGTTTCGTGAAAGTATGGTTTCCAGAGCGGATCTGACTTGAAGACATCTTGAGCTTCTAGTGCGAGCTCGCAGTAGATCTTATCGTCGTAATCCGCGCGCACAACCTTGTTCCAGTCCCACGAGGCGGCAACACGATTGTCGGCGTCATACGCATCCTGGTCGAGAATAGTGATTTGTCGGTCTGGGTACTTTTTGATAAGATGATATGCTGTTGAAACGCCGAAGACGCCTGCGCCAACGATGAGATATGAGGGTTTAGCGGCCATGTTGTTCAATATCCAAGTCTTGTCGTCACAAAGCATGGAGAGAAGTGTTACTGATACTTAGGTAGCATCTTTGGCTACTTAATGCATTTATACATACTCGATAGTACTAATCACTCATTGCGGCTTACAGTAGATGTGGGCCGTTCTCGGCCTGGTAGCAATAGTCACTGAGCACTAGGCGCGGGGGATTCGTGGAGGTTATTTCCTTATTGAGCAAAGCTTTGCGACGACAACCTTTGATGCATCTTTTCCGATGCATTTATCGCCATATCCACCGGCTGCGATAGCTCTTATTGGGCAAATGATAGGTCCTTCCTCCAGGTATCTGCTGATGTGAACAAATACAGTGGTCGATGAGTTCTGCGACGCGAAATGGTGGCCGAAGACAAGCGAAACCCGTTACGAATTTAGAAAGGCGCAATGCTAACGCGATTTGGTATCCAGCACCTGGCGCTCCAAGTGAACAGCAACAACAACACATGATGAACTTTGCAGCTATGATCAGAGAGATTATGGAAGAAAACAAGTCATAATAGTTTCTCATGTTGCTATTATGTGTCCCTGCAAGGAAGAATGATCTCGGTCCTGCCTTGACCAGCAAGGTATCTTGATCAACTGCCGCGTGCTGTACACTACCCAAGTTCATAAGATGTTGACTTTGGAGTAGGCATATAATGCTATTGGAATTTTAATTGTCTGAAGCAAAGTTTGTTACCCACGACCCTCCCATTGAGCTACCTGATTACTACAGCTAGTCGTGTTCAGGTATGTGCACCATTTCCGCCATCACGTACTGTTGTAATTATGATATAGGTTCAATCAAAAATTAAGCTGATCTGTATCGCTAATGATTATGAAACTCAATTGGACTTGTTACTGCGGGCCGACCCGCTGTAAACCTAGGGAGCTATCTGCGCGGCCATGCAGCGCCAGCCAAACCATTCAGTGCTGATGATTTACGTACCAATCGCTAAAACTTGCGGGAACAGCGTGTAGGTATCCACTGACGTTATATGGAACATAAAGCCAGATTGGTCAAGTTCAAGAGTGCGGCGCTATATGCCGGCCTTACAGTAACGCCTATACCCCAGCCACACCGACCAACTCCAATAGATCCCAAGATCACATGTGCTTGTGCCCAATATTATAAAGTCTTCCCATATCACTATTTAATTGAGTGGCCTACGTAAAAAATATTTCACGGACATCAAGTCAACGGAGTTTGACATTGTTCATTTCAACGATAGTCTGGTCGCGCGATTCAATGCCCAAGTTCCCGTGTACCACCATGTTTCTTGGAGGAATGCTCCATACTTGAAGTCCCATTATTGCGGACATCATATACTCAAAAATACCGCTGTTTGTGTCGCGTAAAGGCTCGAGCGCTTTGTCGTACCTATCTTGTACATTTATTCACTTCCTTCTCGTGTTCATACGAACTTCCTTCCTTCTAATAGCCAAATATAAATAAAGAATTCCATTATTATGGCATTATCACTACTTTTTCGGGATATTACTTCATTAGTCTGATGGAGAAAAGTGTTCATGCGGACAACGTCAAGATTACTACAATAGTACTTTGTCTATAAAAGCTGTAATTTTGACTTCAGCTTCGCGGTTTACCCTTTATTAATGTCGGCAGGTGGCATTGACCCTTCGGGATGAAAACATCCTCATGAGCGTAATGGTGTATATGATAAAATGCGTGAGTTCAATGAGATCTACCTATCTAACCGTGAAGTTAGATACTCAAAGTACTCGAGTTAACGGCGATTTTTGAAAGTGTTGACACGCGTTACATTCTGGGTCACATGTAACACTTCAGTACAAAGTGCTGTCAGGCTATCCTCTCTACCCCTACCCTACGAATTTGCAATGGAATTGCGAATCACCGTCGATAAGCGATAATTCGGGACGCAGAACTGAGAACCTGCATCACTGAATACCACTAGGTCATGCGGTGTCTGAATGCATTATTGGGATGTTGGTCGAGAGGTCTGAATGGTCTGGGACGAAGGAGCATGCATCACATCATTCTAATTTCGCATTATCACTTTGCATTGCTTGCTGTCAATGTTGTTGTGTTCCACTGTTATTGGTTTTCTAATGTAGTGTAACACATATCATCATGCAGCTCGGCTGTCGCATCTGCCAGCGTTACTTATGATTGGTGAATCTGCTCCTTACGCTCCTCCTTTCCAGACCAACCAATTGGTGCCTCGCTTCAAACATAGTGAGAAAAAGTGCTTTCAGGTCCTCTTCTCCTCTTTGCACTGCAATTATTAGCGCGACAAAGACCATGGATCGATTCTTAGCTCGGATGATATGGCGCCTGATCACTACCTAGCTAGGTTTACCTCACCTTATCTTTTAGGATCGTTCTATTGATTGTTTTTCGAACATAGTTCCTATCCCAGATCATATTCAGCATCTCACTTATGGGACATGTGGCGTTGAGGGTCAACACGGCAATTTCAAAGTCCAATTGTAAGATCAGTTCATGTCGCTTTGGAGATTCCATTAAACTACGATAGATCATAAGCAATGCATCAAATGCATAGATGCCCATATCTTGCCCTGGTGTCGTATGTGACCTATAGGAGCCGATTATGGAGATCGTTGGTGAACCGCACAAATAAGGTTCTTTTCGATGCTTCGGAACACTTGAAACTGATATCATCTCTATTTCGCGAAAGTGATTGCTAGAAGACGAACTTGATTTAAAGTCTTTAGCTATCGTTCTGGGAATCCTAAACACCAAGTAATCATTCATCGATCCTGCTTAATCCACAATCAATATTTATCATCTAGACTAACAGTTCAGGATTCTAAGAACCATTTTCAAAATTGATGAGATTGTAAAATTATGTTGGCTGAATGCATCTACGGATGAGTACCCAATAATGAGGCTAGCCATTTAACGAAGTCTGTTGGGCTGAAGTATAATCAAAGGGAGCGGGATATCGAGCCGAGTGGGTTTTAATGACCTTCGCACAAGAGTTTTGTTTAGAAGACGTTCCAATTGGTTGGGAAGTCTGCAGAATAAGTGTTTTTGCGCACCCATCATCCTCTTTAACAATGCTATCCCCTAAAATAAGGGCTTTGGATGGGCATACTTGCAGGCTGCCCTACAAGTAAACCGACCTATGTGCTATTTAAGGAAGACCAATACGCTTCAAACACGATAGCCAATATGGTTTCCAATGTTGTCGTAAAGTGAACATAGAGCTCCCTTGGGATGCTATACTCTGCGGACCAGACCAGGACTTTAGGCACGCTTTCTCCTTGTCTCTTGGATTGTCCTTTCCAACAACCAATTTACCACAAGAAGTTCGAAATCCGAAAACGTTCGCAATTCCTTCATGCTTACTGGACCGGGTCGTTTAACAAACTTCCAATTTTGCCGAAACTGCTGGAAGTAGATAGTGGGACCCCACCTCGGGGTTGCATACAACTCTATTCTTTAACAAAGTCATCGAATATCCCTTGTGGCGCCTTTTTTCGCCATAAAAAGTATGTTTCTCTTAAATATCTTTTAATTTCTCTTGTAGGTTGTGGTGATTAAGTATCATTGCTATACTCTTCCTAGATGTTATCGTTGTGGGGTATACGATGCCTGCGTCACGCAATGGTTCCATGGGTATGATCCTAAGCTACAGGATACCCTGAGACAATCAAAATCTTTGGCTTTATTTGGGCGAATCTTGCTGATTCTAGATGAAGGCCTTCTCGTATGTCCCGACCAGAAGCTCGGTACTCCAACAAACCTTGGAACCACCTGGTAGACCCGAAACACCATCGCTCCCAACCTGTTCAAGTCTGTCGCAGTTGCAGTACGCATTACCAGAGAGATTTTTTCCTAAAAGAGATATTAAAATGTTGTATGATCGAAGCCATTGCTCGGGAGACTTTTCAATTTCCCGGTTGGGTTTTGCTTGATTGACCTGCCATAGCGAAGGCTCACAGCCTACTCACTTCTAACTTCTAGGCTCCCATTGAACTATATCTTCCCCCACGCTGATTCAATCACCATACAAGGCTAATTATTTTGGAAAATGGTCAGGCTACTTAATCGAGACTATATTCACCATATATCGCATTATGAGCGCGGGACTGACAATACAACTTTGGCTGACGGCATCCAAGCTAACAGTGTGAAACTTTCGATAATATGTTACCGAAACATAATTATCTTACAACATTGAAAGCAAAACCACATACGGTGGCGTATCTACCCTACTTTCGAGGCACCTTAGCGTCATGTATGCTTCGAGTCCTGAGTGCATGAAGACCACTATGGCGAGGACACGTTCACTTTCTCACAAATACCCTGTGTGACCTTGGAAACGATAGGGCTAACGTTCTTGAGATTCATTCCTAGCGCATAATGTGTGCTAAGCCGACGTACGCCACCTGCCGCCCGTGCTAACGACAGGAACTTCGTTTGGTCATGGAATACCACCAGCTTCTTTCAGGGAATCACTGGTGCAATCGCTCTCGAATTCCCTCGTCAATCATTATGCTAAAAATCGAAGATCTTATAATGGTGCACGAGGTTGACAAACCATCGCGGTACGACGTGTTCTATGGAAGGACGACTCCCAAGGGTTCTTTGGGCTTTTCGCTAATCAGCCGCTCCTACCTGGATGATCCTCTGCCCTTATGAGCTCTTACGATGAATTCGAAATGCGGTTTAGCTATTGACATACTATGCCAAGTAGGCAACTGCGCATTTACTCCTTATATGTCGCATTCATTGGGCGGCACTCTACAGCAGGGCCACTTTGTGGACTGGAACCACGTAGCCGTCATTCGCCGCCCCACTTACTTTTCATCTGAAGTTTCTGCTCCTCGGAAGATGCGAGATACGGTGTGATCCCATCTGCATGATGAGGGTTTCGCTGTCAAACAAACACACGGCTTCCCGATAGAAGTCGGTAGTTTTCGGCATGCGGTCGAGGCCGCTCACTCAGGCCTTCTGTGGAGTTGCGCTCTTGCAGGGTCACAGAATCGTTTCAGGCAGCATGTGAAATACATTTTCAAAATTTCGTAATGTCATAAAATCATAACAGCTCTGAACAACAAGACGCAGGGCAGTTTAAGGACCAGCTTGAATACCGCCTGCACCTCCACATTGTTGCCATACAATAATTCTTCCATGTGTAAGAAATTTCTAGGGGACGGCGTGAACGAGAGGACGCGTCCTTAGCCTGGTTAGTGACGCTCTTAAATGGTGAACCTTGATGTCGATGGTACATACCAAGCTTATACTTACTTCCAATGCGTGTTAACCTTCCTGAGATCTGAAGACTTGCGTTTCGGCGGATGTTGCTGGGGGTTCTGGGCTTTGTGTGCATCAAAATCCACAAAATCTTCGTTGCAGATTTTACATCTGTTGTGTATTTCCGCCATATGTTTAATCAGAGCATCAGAACGGCTGTACATCGAATTGCATGGTACATTCTTTTCATCTCTGAACGGACAGTGCTTGCGCTCTTTTCCATCCTGGCAAATTTGGCCTTCTTCATGCCGCCTTCGGTTTTTTGATTCCTTAAATTCTTTCCCGCACCATTTACAACGCAGCTCGGGTCCAACGGCGGGAGATGGATCAGCAGTGGAGGATGGATCAACAGCGGGAGATGGACTGAGATCAATCGGTTCCTGTCCAGAGTGTTCTCCATCGTTGAGTAACTCCGTATTGTAACCTGAAACATGCGGCTGGTGCCATGCTTCAGTAATATTCGGGGCCCTGATGTCATGGTGGTTACCATGGGTGTCAAGTAAATCTTGAGTGTATCGTGTAGCTGTATTATCAGCAAATGGGTTGTGATGAACATTGGAGGTTGAAGATTCGTAATGAGATCTACTGTAACCTATTGGCATCTCCTCTGGGTCTAAAACGTTGGCCATACCCGTAATCGAAGTATAGGGGGCTTCGTCGATAGGTAGGCCAGGGCTAGAGTTGAATGAGTACTCAGTAGCGTAATTCTCGTCGACGCCCATGCCATTGTAGTGGTGATGGATGAAACCTTTGTAGCAGTAGGCACATCCTGAGGGCTGTGCCATGGTAGTTGATCCCAACGGCGAGAACATCGGCAGAGAGCAAGGTTCTTGATGAAACGAGTTCAGGTACGATGTTCCAGCTTTGAAATAAGCAGATGACGGCACTACACGAAATTGCTGAAGCTCTTCGAGATGAAAAGCTTGGATCGTCTTGTGTTGTCTTATTGGCCGCCGTAGACTTAGCATACCCGTTGGATCGCTTTGTGAACAAAGTGGTGGGGTTGCGATAGAGCGCCCGCCACGGCGGAGAGGTCGACTGACGCAAACGTTAGTAACCGTCATAGGTTTTATTGAAAGTCTTTGCTGCACTCACGGTATGATTGATGTAAAGCTTTGAGGAGTTGGACGAGTGCTAACAATGCAGGTGTGGAATTCCATGCTTAATGTGAAGTCAGGACTCCTCTTAGTTTCCTCGACTCCTCCCGGAATTGAGACACTTTTCAATAGCTTAGAGTTGCATTGGAAAGTTGGAAGGACGATATACTGCATGTTGAGGAGCACGTAGAAGCAGAAGCAAGGGTGAAGGAGGAGAGTGTATCATCATTGATACCCACTTGTTTCCGTCTAGTATGTCACTGCATGCACTTGGTGTTACCTAGGATAGAGTGCGAATGACAATATTGGCCAGAATTTGTGATATGTGTTGGAAGATTGTCGCTCCGCCTGGAGTGTTATGCTCCCACCAGCTCAACGCCCTTCTCGCAGACTGCGTACGGTAAGACAACATGATTGCGAAGGAGTGGATGCATGTCCCATGTTATCATTGTTTGCACCAATCCAGAGCCATCCTAAAGGTCACCAAAGTAACTGACGGACGAAAAACCCCCCGATCGAGTACCCTGCACGCTCCTCTAGTCGGCCATCAGGACCATGCCAAGTTTGATGGCATCGAGGGCAAGGTATTTACCGAATAGAACAGATCAAGGTACTGGATACGAATTTAATGCGAGCACCTGGCCATGAGCTAAGTGGAGGAGCGAAGCGGTGAGTGGAAGGCGATGTAGGTTCCGTGGATGGTATTCATTGCTCCTTCCAGCATGCATGAACCTAAAACCCATGCGATGTCCCGTTGTGACGCGCCAAAGCGGTTGGGCTCCCTCGTTATCTCGGGGTGGTCTTTCAAGTTGCCGACCGAAGCAATCATCCATTTGGTCGCACCCGACGTTACGTATATTTGTAAAATGTCTCGTATAGGTTAGGGCAACAGTATGTTACGTTGGATGAGGTGAGACGCTATGTGTCTTTTATCCGGTGACTAATGCGTGGACGCGACAATTAAGAGGGGGGCGGTTACGAAGCTCAGAATATTTGCCTGGAAGTATAATCAGCAGGACGAAATAGAATACTTGAACAATAATGAGCTTAACTCGATGAAACCAAAGGCATCAACCTTTGTGAAGGTCGTCGATGGCTTTCCGAGGCCATGGCTATCGTTAAGCCTAGTGAGGCTTGCCTGAAGAAACAGCAGCTCGTAGCTAAGTAAAACAAGGTACCAAGGTACCAAGGTACATTGAATCCTTAGGGTCGGGTTGCTAGATAGTAGAACAATTTTATAAGAACTTCTAGCTCTCTACGAAATGGGGGAAACGAAGGCAACATATATTCTGACTCTGACATCCCTTTCTCATACGCTCACCGGACACGACGCCATCTGCAGCAACGCACGGCAATAAAGCGGCCGGCAAGCCCAGCCTTGTGTACTCACTCACCGACTCAAAGTAAGGCAGGACGAGCAATCCACTGTTTTTGTTGAGCCTATATAGCTCACTTCCAGAGGAAAGTACCCCGCAATCGAAAAGCCGTATAGTCTCTCTTTTTGCCTATCGATTGCGAATATGATGAAAATAGGCATGAATAAATGTTATGCGCTCTCAAATTTACCGATACATAATGAGGGTCTGACTTCATACCGGCTGTGAAAAGCCTGCCTGGTGTCAGAAGCCACGCGCCACCAGCCAAGATAATATAGAGGACACCCTCTTCCAGGCCATTAGGCTGAGGATACCGGTATCCAGTGACCCAAGCTTTTCTGGGCAGCCTTGTTCACATTATGGCCAGTCATATGAATTCGTTGAAAGATGCTTGCCAACTCAACGATCGGAGAGATGCCCAACCAGGTTGGGGGGTTTTCAATACTAGTTCCAAGGTAAATGGTACTTCTCTTGGACTCTCGCGGGATGTGAAAGGAATGATAAAAACAGGCACAATATCCATAACCCAAAAAGCAAGAGCGGTGCGACACACCCATTCATATTTTCGACCAATAGTAGCCAACCTTTAGACGCCGTGGATGACGTGCGGCTGATGTGGCTGAATTGGGTAGGTAGAAGGACCCCTGATCTTGTGAAATTCGATGAAAACCGTGGTTGACCTGATTTGGGTGATGACCTCGTCTTACATTCATACCTAGACAATCTATATTTCCGTTTACTACAACACAATATGTTACAGTATTAGATCTACCTTACCTAATCGTCACGTATTAGTCAGATATTGTATCAACATTGAAATGGTTCCTTTATGATATGGTGTGAAGGACCCAAGCGCCCAAGCCCTTGATTTTCGTGTTATTTCCGTTCACAGTATCTCGAAACTTCGCCATAGCCTGGACGAACAAAGCTTGATATGCCGGTCTTCATAACAAACACTAAAATAGAGCTGTTCCAATCTAGAATATATGTTCTTATAGCCCGCAGCGCTATGATCTAAGTGTGAAAAACCAAGTAGGCAGGCTGAAAATAGGAGTTTTCGCTTATGTCCACAACTTAGGTCAGCTGATTGCCAAGAGCCCGCATTATGTATCAACGTAAGGGACAGAAACACGCTATCTCTGATGCTATGAGAGCCACCAGAGGCAGGTGGAAAGTAACCCTTTTGCTAGAAAAGCTCCAACCTTGGTTCTACCAGCTTCCAGTGCCCCCATAACCACTCCACAAGACACATAGGAACGAAGGCAAATAGCAGCGGGAAAGCTCAGCCTTGAAGCCGCTTGCTTCAACAGCATCACGAGCGCATCTGCGAGAGACTACAGCGGTCCCCACAGACTGCGATGTGTTATTGCGCATCGCTTCGAGCATCTGTGGAATCAAGGTCAGAAGGGAAGTACATCGAGTGAGCCACACGCAACAGCCACGGTACCAAATCGGGCCTAGGAACGGCTCCCGTAATAGCATTACGTATACATCCAGTTTCCATTTCTACAACTTCAATCCAGTCTATATTCTGGGACTCATGTTTATCATATCACTTGTCACGAAATCGGAACCAATCAAGGAGGTACTCGTCGCTGTCCACTTTTTCTCCTTGTATGACGTCTACAACAGGTGGGTGGCCAGCATAGAAGCTGCCCCCCCCCCCCCCCCCCCCCCCCCCCCCCCCCCCCCCACCCCCCACCCCCCCCCCCCCCCCCCCCCCCCCCCCCCCCCCCCCCCCCCCCCCCCCCCCCCCCCCCCCCCCCCCCCC
>JALNQF010000264.1:0-56837 GCA_028456385.1 Ophiosphaerella korrae | reverse complement strand
TAGAGGAAAGCTCTAATAACGTTATACTAAGCTACTTCTAGGTTAAACTTAGCTATAATTACTATTATAGTTTAAAATAAGCGCGCTACTAACGTAGTAGTATAAGTTAATTATATTAAATTAATTATTTAGAAGTCTCTATATACTATAATCTAAGCTTTATACTTAAAAAAGTAGCTATCTTAGTTAAGTTTATATATAAAAACCTACTTTAGAAGTAGTAGCTAATTACTTAATTATAAGCGCTCTATCTCTTCCTAGGTACTAGCTACTAGTAGCGTATTAATCTCTTTCTAAGCTACTTATTTAAAGAGCTACCTATATAAGTATATATATAAGTACTTCTAATTCTATAGTAGTAGTAGTAGCTTATCTTAATATAGATAAGCTTATAGCTATAGCTAAAGCTATAGCTTAAGCTAAGTAGCTACTATAATTATAGTGTTTACTATAGTAAGCTCTATATTTAAGTTATAGTCTATTAGTACTTATAAGAGTAGCTTATCTAGTATACTACTCTATTTACTCTACTCTAGTTTATATAATAATAAGTAAGTACTTAAGCTTTTAGCGCTATTATCTAGCTTATTATTTTAGAGTTTTTAGCTTAATTACGTTAGTACTAGCTATTACTAGCGTATATACTACTAATAAGCTCTAACTATATTATTTAGAGCTATATAAGATATAGCTACTTAATAAAAGATAGTATCTACTTTATTTAGAGCTATAGAAGCTATAGCTACTTAAAGAGAAGTAGTTTAATAAGTAGCTATTTAATAAGTTAAACTCTTATCTATTAGCTACTCTAAGGTACTTACTTCTCTAGTTAATTATAATTCCTTAGAGCTTTTAGATACTTTACTATATTAATTTCTATAATTAATATTAGTACCTATATACTAAACTCTTCTAGGTTTAAGTATTTACTCTAGAGTTTAAAGGCTACTAAGCTTAAGTTACTTTATATAGATTCTATATAGTTTACTAGCTAAGCTTACTACTTATATAAGATTTACTCTTTATTCTACTAAGATAGCTAGCTAGCTAGCTTAGCTTTTAGTATTACGTAGAGCTCTACTCCCTAGATTTTACTCTAGGTACTTACTTTACTAGTTACTTTCTAGGATTTAAGCTACTTTATAGAGCTAGTTATATATATTATCTTAGGTCTCTTTTATATTACGTACTATATCTTTATATAATATATTAATAAGTTTTTAAATCTCTAGCTTTAAAAGCTCTTAATAAGCTTTACTCTTTTTATTATAGAAAAGCTACTTATTAAATATTATATTACGTATTATAATTACTTAATCTAATTCTAGGACCTATATCCTATATATATTAGATACTCTATATCTTACTAGATATCTAATATAGCCCTAAGGGCTTATTTTAAAGCCTCTCTTATTACGCCTAGCTACTTACTCCTTATTAAGTAGATATATATAGTAGCTATAAGTATATACTTTACTCTAATCTAGCTAAAAGTCTACTATAGTAGCTCTTACTTACTTAAGCTAATAGTATCTAAAGTACTATCTAAACTAGCTATTAAGTACTATATTAAAAGCTTATATATTATAAGCGTAGCTTAGGCTTATATTATATAGCTACGTAGCTACTTCTACTATCTTTAGCTAGAGCTATTTTAGTAAGTTAGTACTTATTCTTATCTTAATTGTTTTTATTATTATTTCTTAACTAGCTTTCTTAGGTTCTCTATTTAGCTTATATATATATACTAGAGAGCTCTTAATTATAATCTCTTCTTATTTAGTCTAAATCTAGAAGTATATCTTACTTTTCTATAAGAGTATTACTACTTTATTATCTTACTAGATTATATATATATAAAGCTTATAGCGTATCTATAGTAGCTTTATAAAGCTTTTAAATACTTTTATTATTTTTTAAAGAGATTTACTTTATAACAAGTAGGTACAGAGCTTACTACTATATTTATACTTAAGTAGTATAGTCTAAACTTCTCTAAAGTAACTAGTAAGTATATTAAATAGGTCTTACGCTACTCGCTAGTATAGGTATAGAGCTTTCTCTCTAGGCTACTTTAAGATAACTTACTTAGCGTATACTATTAAGTAATACTTATACTTAATACGCGCTATCCTATTAATACGTACGTTTCTTGCGCTTATTACTAGCGCTTATAGTACTTCTAGTCTAAGATAACTAGCTCTAGTATACTAGAGCTCTTTTAAGTTACTTCTAGGCGTTATATACTATAAGTTAAGCTACTAGTTACTTTAAGTTATACTTATAATAGTTAAATAAAACGTAATAGGCTTATATTTAATAAAAGTAAAGTTATATTTATATATTAGTGTTACTAGTATAATACTCTCTACTAGCGTTCTTACTCTTAGAGTTATATTAAAACCTTAATACTAAGCTCTAGCTTACTATAATTAAGCTTTAGATACTATATTAATATAAAATCCTTTAACTACTACTACTTTATAAAGTATAAGATTTTCTATATACTTACTATAAGTACTATTTAGAGTATTCTTAAAAATTTAAGTACTTTTACTAAGTGTTAGAAATACTTATATACTTACTTCTATATAGTTTATACTTTTTACTCTTATAAAAGAGCTTAGTTCTATAAGACTTATTAAGTTAACTAAGTAGAGAGTAGCTCTATTATTAAGTATAGTACTTTTAGAAAGTAAGTAAGTATTAAAATCTAGTATTATATAGGCTCTAGGTGCTAGCTTAATAAGTTTACCTAAGTTAATAAGTATACCTAAGTTAATAAGTACTACGTTTAGCTAGCCTAAGTAGACTAGAGCCTTTAATTTAACTAACTCTAAGCTAGCTTTAACTAGTTCTTATAAGAGACTAGCTTACTTTTAAGTTACTAAGGTTTTAACTACTATAAAGTATAGCTTATCTAAATAAGCCTATATTTTTACTTTTCTATTATTATCTATTTTAAATAGATTACTAGTAAGCGCTACTTATACTTATCTATAATCTTATAGCTTCTAGTAGTAAGCTTAGCTATATAGGTAGTTATATTTTAAGTTAGTACTTAAGCTTAAGCTTAGCTTAGATTCTCTAAATATTATAAATACGCTAGCTCCTTAATTAGTAGTTTAGAGCTTATACTCCTATAATAGAGCTAAGTAGATACTACTAATTTACTTTAGCGTAAGTACTTTTAAGCTAAAGACTAAGCTCTAGATTACTAATTAGCTTATTATCTAAGCTTAGTCTAGAGCTAGCTTTAGTATTAATACTTTTAAGAAATCTTATACTATAAGCTTACCTATTACCTCTATAATATTATACGTAATTATATACTAATATAGGCGTAGCTACTTATTATACTAAAGCTCTAGTAATTATTATTTTTAGTAAGCTTTTTATAGATAGGCTTAGTATTAAGCTTAGATAAGATTACTAGCGCTAGTATTAGATAAGGCTAGTAAGCTCTTTAGCGTTTAGATAAGCTTTTATAATATAGCTTTATTATTTATAAGTAGAGTTATTTTAGCTATTACTAAATAGCTTAGATTAACTATAGCGTTTACTTAAGTACTTAGAGCTCTAAAGCGTACTATTTATAATACCTAGGTATTTTTTATAGCTTAGTATTTCTCTATTATAAGCTTATAGGTAGCTACTTCTTTTACTATTACTAGGCTCTTTAGTTTAAGTTAAACTAGTTTGTTAGTATAGATATTAGGGACGTTATTAGCTTCTAGATTAACTAGCTACTAGATACTTAGCTTAAGAGTATTATAATAAAGTTATATAAACTATACTAGCTATTATAAGTACTTATTAAGTAGAGTAGTACTTTTATTAAGTAGAGTAATCTTACTATAAGATATTATAAGCGTTTAAGTAATAGATAAGATAAAATAAAATAAGATAAAAGTATACTAAGCTTATAATCTCTTACTATAGTATATAGGATAGAACTATTAAGTAATTTTTAGTACTAGGCTTATAACTATTACAAGATATAAGCTTAGAAATAAGTAGGAAATAATTATTAATTAAAGAGCTATCTAAGCTAGGCTACTTATATATAGTAGAGTAGCTCGAATAGCTTATATAGCTTACTTACTACTATAAGCTTACTTAAATTATATAGAGTAAAGCTCTAACTTATAATATTAGGTTTTAGAAATAGTAATTAGCTAGTATAGTATTTTAAAAAAAATTATTATAAATAAAGATATAAGATTTATCTTAAAACTATAGAGAATAATAATAGTATTATTAGAAGTTAGATATATAATATTAAATGTAAACTACTTATAAATAGATAGATAATTAGAACGTATAAATTAAATAGTAGAATAATAATTAAAATAATTAGGTATAACTATTCCTTATAGTATAGTTAGTATATAATAGTAGAAAGAATATAGTAATAAAAGTATTTTTTTTTTTGTAAACTATAGATTTAACTCTAATATATACTAAATACTAAGATTTAAAGTATTTTAGTTTTTAAAAAAAGAAAACTTTATAAATAAACTAAAAGAGATATATAATTAACTATAATAAGGTATAGAATTCTTATAAAAATAAATAGTAAAGTATTATAATAAGAAATACTAAGAAGGACCTTAATTTAAAAAGAAAGAAAAAGTATACTTAGTATATAGAAATATTAAAAGTAAATAATTAAGTTCTAAACTAGATTATATTAAGATAAAACTATATAAAGTAGAAAAAAAAGTTATACTAGTTATATTTAAACTAAGGCTACTAGATAAAATAAAAATATACTTAATATTCTATATAGTACTATTTAAAAAAGTATTATAAGAAGTTAAACTACTAGTATATAAAGTAGATATATATAGAGAATAAAAAAAATAAAAATTTAAAAAAAATCTTATAATATTAATTCTATAATAAAAAAAATTACTACCTAGTAAAATAAATAAGTATAAATAAAAAAGGTTAACTATAGAAAGATATATAAAAACTAGAAAATAACCTTAACTACTTTAAAAAACTAAAAGAGTTCTAAAGTTAAAACTTTTTATACTACTTAGTAGTAAATAAAAAAAAGTTATATTATTAGTAATAAATAGAAAGGTATTAGATATACTTAATATAGTAGGAGCTTAAGTAGCTCTTACTATATTTTTAAAGTTTAGCTTAGATTCTAGAAGAGTAGACTATTTAATAAACTTCTTATTATTTAAAGCTTTTATATTATAAAGATAAAATAAGTAAGCTTAGTTATTAGATAAATATATCTAAGTATTTAGAAAATAAAACTAATACTCTTTTAGTATATAATAAGAAACTTTATATAGCTTTTTATACTTTTTTTTAGCTTCTATAATCTATAATAATAGTTATTCTTAAATATAGTTAATAGCTCTCTTTATTATATTTAAGTATAGATATATAAATAAGCTTACTAAACTTATACTTTACTAGAAATACTATAAAAAGATTATAAAATAAATAAGTATTTATATAAATATATACTTTATAAGCTTTTCTATACTTTAAAAAAAATAAACTAATAAAGAACTTAAAAACTTATAATAAGAATAAGAAAATAGTATAATACTATAGTATAATATATAAATAGCTAATTAAAGATAATAATAGGTAGACTTAGTTAATATAGAGATAGAGAATAAAGAACTTAATATTAATAAAGAAACTAGACTAATAACTTTAGCTCTAAAGTAAGAAAATAAAAACTTACTTAAAAGAAAAAATAGTATTATAAGTATAATAAGAGAAATTAAGATAAAACTAATTTACTTAGATTTAAGTACTAATAAAGTATAAAATAAGTAAAGTAATAACTTTAATAAAGAAATTACTTATAATTAAGATACTAATCTATTAATCTATAGTTACTAAGACTAGGTATAAGTAATAAATTAATAGATTAGTAAGAATATATAATTAGTAGTAATACGTATTATTAAGATAGTATTAGTAATCTAATCTTTAACCTAAAGTACTAATACTTAATATTATATATATAAATTAACTATTATTTATATTTACTAATTAATTATAATATAAGCTTTTATTATTAACTTTTAATCTACTAATACTTTTAAATAGCTACTATAGTAAATAATAAGTATCTTATTATAAAGATAATAAAAAAATTAAGTATAATATTAGTTTTTAATACGTTTTAAAAGTAAGCTTTAGTAGTTATAACTTTATTTTAAAGTACTTATAGCTAAGAAAAGCTAACTTATAGATTAGATTTCTATTAAGTACTTTCTAATAGTAGCTAAAAGAGTTAAAAAAACTAAAAGATATAGTTACTTAGAATATCTATTAGTTTATTACTAAGCTACTATTAAAAGAGCTTAGTAAACTATTAGTATATAAAAAACGTTATAAAGATACTATTATAGATACTACTTAGTACTATAAGTAAAGTTTATTTTAGTAAAAAAATACTATAAATAAAATTATTAATTATATAAGATATTATATTATAGATATACTATTACTATTATAGCTACTAGAAAAGATAATATAAAAAGTAGTAGTAAGTATATATTATAAAGATTTTAAATAGTTAAAACTACTAGTAAAAAAATCTTAGATTTTTTTTAATAATAGCTTAAAAGGTTACTAGTATATAGATAATATATTTAATAAAAAAGAAATAATATATATTCTAAAAGAGCTATACTATAAGTAGTATATATTTAGTAAAAATTAGATAAAAATACTTACTCTTTATAGAGAATATAATTATACTATAAAAATTAAAAAAAGTAAAAAGATTTTAAAAATCCTAGTATATAACTTCTTTTACTAAGAACTAGATATTTTTTAAGAATACTTTAATATAGTATAGAAGAAAAAATAGATTTACTTAAGTAAATTTTTAGTAAGTATTTTAATTCTCTTTATTCTAAAGTTAAATAGTACTTTTTATCTCTATTTAGACTATAGAAGCCTAAGTAAGATTATAATTAAAAATTTATACTTAATTTCTTTTATAAGTAAAATATTAAATTAACTATTTAAAGAATTTTTTTTTTAAATCTTAAATTTTATAATACTTATTATAAGCTATATATTAAAAAAAGTAATAAGTAGAAAATAGTATTTAAAATAATATATAGTTATTATAATTATCTTATTATACTATTTAGTTTAGTAAATATACTTATAACCTTTTAGTTCTATATCTACTAAACCTTTAAAAAGCTAGTATACTATATTTATATTATTTACTTAGATAATATCTTAATATACTTTAAAAATAAAGAAGATTATATTACTTATATTAAAGAAGTACTAGATAGACTTATTAAATAAAGACTTTACTATAAAGTAAGTAAATATACTTTTAATACTAAATTAGTTACGTTTCTAAACTATATTATTACTTTAGAAAATATAGTAATAGACTAAGTAAGAGTAAAAACTATTAAAGAGTAACTAGAACTAGAAAGCTATAAAAATATTTAAGTTTTTTTTAAGTTTATTAACTTCTATAAAAAGTTTATATATAAATACTTTAAAATAGTTAAGTTTTTAGTAAACTATATAACTACTATATAAGCTCTACTACTAACTTAGTAAAGTTTTAAAAGTAAGCTAATTATAGTAAAATATAAAAAAATAAAAAATAGCTTTATTTACTAGTATAAACTATAGAGCTAGCCTAATAACGTTTAATTAGTATTCTTTTAACTAAAAAAAAAAAATTAAACTTTTTAGTTTTATAGTACTTTAACCTAATAAAAAACTTAATAGTTATAATAGATATATTAGAGTTTACTATAGTAGTAACCTTTTTCTAGCTTTAAATAATAAAGTTAGTAACTAACTATAATTAGAAACTAGTAGTATTTTAAAGTAAGAAGTTCTTAGAACTTTTTTTAAGATAGTATATATATAATAAGAAATTAAGTACTATAGTTAAAATATTTAAAATATAGTAATTCTATCTTAAATATACTTTATTAATAATTTATAGTACTTTATAAGTACTAAAAAACTTTCTTTTAAGTAAGTTTACTAAGTAGAAAAGCTTATAAAGTTTAATTTTAAAGTTAAATATAAACTAAAATAAAAGAACTTAGTAAATAAGCTTTTAAAGTATTTTTATTAAAGAGTAGTAAGTATTATATAATATATTATTACTAATATTATAATTAAAGCTTTAGATCTAAGCTATCTAGAAGTCTAGAGCTTTAAATACCTATTTTTAGAAAGTATTAAAATAAAACTACTTTAAAAGAGACTTTATAAAAACTTATTAAACTTCTAAAAATACTAATATACTTAAAATAGAATTTTCTAACTAGATATTAGAACTTAGTAATATATTACTATTAGGTATACCTCTCTTTACTACTATTAATAATAATAAAGTAAAAAGTATTATATTTAAAGCTAAGTAAACTTATAAAGTTATAGAAGAGCTTATAAAAGTTATAATATATAGTATTTTATTTTTAAATAGTTTTACGTATAAAGTAATATAAGATAAAAATACTTATACTTTAGAAATTCTAAAATACTTTATAAAGTTTATCTATTAAGTATAAGAAAAAAATATAGCTTATTTTATATATATAGTAAAAAGCTTCTAGAAAGTAAGTAGAGTATAGAAAAGTAACTATAACTAAAAGTTTAACTCTAGTAATATTTTATATAAGAGTAAAAAAGTATAAATTTTTAATAATAAAGCTTTTTACTAAAATATCTTATAAAAAAACTATAATAACTTAATAAGTAGCTACTATAAGATAAATAAAACTATAAACTTACTAAAGTATAAGTATTATTAGCTATATTTTCTCTTAAATATTTATAACTATATTATAAAATACTTTATATATTAACTAAATATAATTTAAAAGTATAAGCTCTAGAAAATACTAGTACTATTACTAGTACTTATAATAGTATAGTATTACTTCTTATTAGACTTTATATTAGACTTACTAGTTTTAAGAAATATAAAAAAGAATAAGTTTAACTTAATTCTAGTACTTATAGACTAGTTTATAAAGTACGCCTAATACTTTTCTATAAATAAAATAATTTATTATAGGTTACCTATTATTAACTATAAGTACTTATTTTAAAAAAGTTAGTAGATTACAAAGTAATAATAAAAGCTTATATTATAATCTATAATAACTATAAATAATAAAAGATATTTTATAACTATCTTATATTAGCGTTCTATAGTTAAAAGATTAAATTACTAATATTATCCTAATAATACGTATCCTATTAACTATATACTTATCGTAATCTATAATCTATAGTTACTAAGACTAATAGATTGTAGATTATCTTAATTTATAATCTATAGATACTAAGAATCTATAGATTATAGATTACTCTAGGTATCTTAATTATATATAGTCTTTTAATTAAGGTTATTACTTTACTTATTCTATACTTTATTAGTATCTAAGTTAAGACTAATTAGTTCTATCTTAATTTCCTCTATTATACCTATAATACTATCTCTCTCTCTAGGTAGGTCCTAATTTATCTATTTTAGAGCTAGAGTTATTAGTCTAGTTTCTTTATTAATATAGAGTTCTTTATTTTCTTTTATACCTATTTTATCTATATATTATTACTATCTTCTTACTAATTATATATTACGTAATAGTATTAAAATATTTTCTTATTCTTATTATACTTCTCTTAAGTTAAATCTTAAGTCTTTTCTTTATATTAATTCTATAAATAATAGTAGGGCTTATAAGGTATATATTTATATAACTATACGTAGTTCTTGTAATATATCTAGTGTCTCTCTTTCTAAGTATACGTTTATTATACTTATTCTTACGTTTAGGCTTAATAATAATAGAGAAAGCTATTAACTAAACTTAAGAGAAATTACTATCTTAAATTGTAAAAGCTAAAGCTAAGTATAAGTATATCTAAGAGCTAACGTAAAGTAAGCTAGTAAAGAATTAAGCTTATCTCTTTTACTTTTATAAGATAAAAGCCTTAAATAATAAGAAATTAGCTAAATAGTTAGTAGCTCTAGAAGCTAAGCTAGACTTAGATAAGGCGTTTACTATAGTAGGTCTTATATTAGACGTTCTTATTACTTCTCTATCTATTATTAGTAATATTAGTTCTCTTAGTTTACTACTAGGCGTTTTAGAAAGTTTTAACTTTAGAAGTCTTCTAGTTTCTTAAAGTAATTAAGATTATCCTCTAGTTCCTATATTTTCTCCTATAGTTATCCTTTTTTATCTATACCTATTTATTCTACTAAGTAGTAGTTTTTTCTATTATAGAACTAGTACTATAAGATTTCTTTAACTTCTTATTCTTTTTATTTTTTATACGTATCTACTTTATATACTAGTAGTTCTATATTCTATAGTACTTATTCTAGTAAAGCTACGTAAAATATTAAGTATATCTTTATCTTATTTAGTAGCTTTAATCTAAATATAACTAGTATAACTTCTTTCTTAATTTTATATAGTCTTATCTTAACGTAGTCTAATTTTAAACTTAGGCGCTTACTCTTAATATTCTTTTATACTAACTATACTTTTTCTTCCTTTTTAAATTAAGGTCTTTCTTTATACTTCTTATTATAGTACTTAGCTATCTAATTATGTAGGAATTCTGCGTCCTATCTTAGTTAATTATATATATTTTTAAGTTTATTAGCGAAGTTTTCTCTTCTTAGAGACTAAGATATCTAGTTTCTTAGTATCTAGTATATATTAGGCTTAAATCTATAGTTTACAAAAAAGAGTAATACTTTTATTACTATATTCTTTACGCTATTATATACTAACTATACTATAAGTAGTAACTATACTTAATTATTCTAATTATAGTTAAAGTAGTATCTTAAGTATTATTTTACTATCTAATTTATTTATTCTAATTATCTATCTATTTATAGGTAATATACTATAGATATTACGTATTATATTCCTAATTATACTACTATTATTCTCTATAGTTTTAATATAAATTATATATCTCTATCTATAATAATCTTATCTAGTAGTTTATATTAGCTAATTACTATTCCTAGAACTTAGTATATAGTAACCTCTATTTTACTTTTTTCTTTATATTATTATAAGCTACTTATTATTAACTATAAGTACTTGTCTTAAAAGAAGTTAGTAAATTACAAAGTAATAGTAAAAGCTTAGAGGTAATCTATAATAACTATAAATAATAGAAGATATTTTATAACTATCTTGTATTAGTATTCTATAGTTAAAGGATTAAATTACTAATACTATCTTAATAATATATATCCTACTAACTATATACTTATTATAATCTATAATCTATAGTTACTAAGACTAGTAGATTATAGATTATCTTAATCTATAATCTATTAATACTAAGAATCTATAGATTATAGATTAACCTAGGTATCTTAGTTATATATAGTTTCCTAATTAAAGTTATTACTTTACTTATCTTATACTTTATTAGCGCCTAGATTAAGACTAATTAGTTCTATTTTAATTTCTTCTATTATACCTATAATACTATCTCTCTTTCTAGGTAGGTCTTAGTTTACCTACCCTAAAGCTAGAGTTATTAGTCTAGTTTCTTTATTTATATAGAGTTCTTTATCCTCTTTTATACCTATTTTATTTATACGTTATTACTACCTTCTTACTAATTACGTATTACGTATTAGTATTAAAATATTTCTTTACTTTTATTATACTTCTCTTAAGTTAAACCCTAAGTCTCTTTTTTATATTATTTCTATAAATAATAGTAAAGCTTATAAAGTATATATTTATATAAATATATATAGCTCTTATAATATATTTAGTATTTTTCTTTCTAAGTATAAGTTTATTATACTTATTCTTATATCTAGGCTTAATAATAATAGAGAAAGCTATTAACTAAACTTAAGAGAAATTACTATCTTAAATTATAGAGGCTAAAGCTAAGCATAAGTATATCTAAGAGCTTACGTAAAGTAAGCTAGTAGAGAATTAAGCTTATTTCTCTTATCTTTATAAAATAAAGGCCTTAAATAATAAAAAATTAGCTAAGTAGTTAGTAGCTTTAGAAGCTAAGCTAAACTTAGATAAAGCGTTTAATATTACTATAGTAGGTCCTATACTAGACGTCCTAATTATCTCTCTATCTATTATTAGTAATATTAGTTCTCTTAGTTTACTACTAGGCGTTCTAGAGAGTTTTAATTTTAGAACTCTTCTAATTTCTTAGAGTAATTAAGATTATCTTCTAGTTCTTATATTTTCTCTTATAGTTATCCTTTTTTATCTATTCTTATCTATTTTACTAAGTAGTAGTTCTTTCTATTATAGAACTAGTACTATAAGATTTCTTTAACTTCTTATTTTTCTTATTCTCTATACGTATCTACTTTATATACTAGTAGTTCTATATTTTATAGTACTTATTCTAGTAAGGCTATATAAAATATTAGGTATATCTTTATTTTATTTAGTAGCTTTAGTTTAAATATAACTAGTATAACTTTTTTCTTAATTTTATATAGTCTTATCTTAACGTAGTCTAATTTTAAACTTAGTTACTTACTCTTAATATTCTTTTATACTAACTATACTTTTTCTCTTTCTTTAAAATAAAGTCTTTCTTTATACTTTTTATTATAGTACTTTACTATTTAATTATATAAGAATTCTACGTCTTGTCTTAGTTAATTATATATATCTTTAAGTCTATTAGTAAAGTTTTCTCTTCTTAAAAACTAAGATATCTAGTTCTTTAGTATCTAATATATATTAGGTTTAAATCTATAGCTTATAAAGAAGAGTAATACTCTTATTACTATATACTTTATACTATTATATACTAGCTATACTATAGGTAGTAGCTATACTTAATTATTCTAGTTATAGTTAAGGTAGTATCTTAGGTATTATTCTACTATTTAATTTATTTATTCTAACTATCTATCTATCTATAAGTAGTATACTATAGATATTACGTAATATATTCCTAATTACACTACTATTATTCCCTATAGTTTTAATATAAATTATATATCTCTATCTATAATAATCTTATTTAGTAGTCTATATTAACTAATTACTATTCCTAGAACCTAGTATATAGTAACTTCTATCTTACTCTACTCTTTATATAGTCTAAAGTATATATACTTTATAAGCTTATCTACTATTATTAGGATTTTATTATACTTAACTCCTAATATTAAGTCTTTAGACTTAAGTAGTTTTGTAATAAAGTCTATTATAATAACTCCTTATAGTTATTTTAGTATTTTTACTAGTTATAGTATTCTATATAGTATATACCTATTATATTTATTCCTATAGTATTCTATATAATTTTATAGTACTTTTATTACTAGTTATCTTACTTTTAAAATATAGTAGTCTTGTAGTAGTTTATCTAATATTTTCTTAATTTCTTAGTAACTATATACTAGTAATTTATAAAATTATTATATAAATTCTCTCTAAATCTTCTTTAGAATATATATTCTTCTATAAGCTTATATAAATTCTTCTTAGATTTCTAGCTTCTTTATTTCTTTAGATACTTTTTACGTTATCTTTTAAATCTATTTATTTAGTTTACTACTTATTCTTTTAAGTATTATAGCTATCTTAAGTATATTTAAAACTAAGTATTCTTCCTTGTTCTTAATTAAAACTATACTAGTAGCTCTTACTTCTTCTTATAAGTCTAGTCTTCTACTAAAGGTATTTATAAACTAATTATCTTTTTCTTTTATATATATAATTTCTAGGTTAAATATTAATAAGTATTCCTACTATCTTATATAGTATTATAATAATTCCTTATTTATTATAAATCTTATAAGATTGTTATAGTCTATATAAACTTTTATCTAATACTTTACTTTTTATAGATATACTCTCTATTATTTAAATACTTTATAAATTACTAGTATCTCTTTATTATAAATTAAGTAGTTAAGTTCTGCTATTTTTATTTTCTTAGAGAAGTATTTAACTAAATATTCTTTTCTAGTCTCTAGGTCTTCCTATATTAGTGCTATTCTATAGACTAAGTTAGATATATCTATTTTTACTATTACTAGTAGGTCTAGGTTATATATTCTAATAACTAAGTTCTTTATAAACTTCTTCTTAATCTTATTAAATACTTTATCGCCTTCCTTTATCTATTTAAATAGTATATCTTTCTTTATAAGTCTTGTTATTAGTTTTATATTTTTAGAATATCTTACTATTAGCTTCTTATAGAAGTTAGCTAGCCTATAAAATTATTATACCTCTTTTAGGTTTCTTAGTGTTAGCTATTTATTAATTAATCTAATCTTTTCTAGATTAATACTAATTTTTCCTAGTTTAATAATAAATCTAAGGAAATCTATTTTCTTTATATAAAATTTATATTTTCTTATTTTAAGAAATAATTTATTTTCTACTAGTTTCTCTAGTACTTTATATATATATTATACGTGTTCTTCTTCTATCTCTAAATATATAAAGATATTATCTAAGTATATAAATATAAATATATCTAAGTACTCTTTTAGTACTATATTAATTCTTTCTTAGAATACTACTAGTGCGTTTATTAAGCTAAATAGTATAACTAGGTATTTATATAGTTTATACTATATTCTAAATACTATTTTCTATTTATTACTTTTCTTAATTCTAATCTAATAGTAAGTGTTCTAGATATCTAGTTTTATAAAGACTCTTACTTTTTATAGTCTATCTTATATTCTATCTATTTATAGTAGTAGGTATTAGTTCTTATTTATAATTACGTTAGTTTTCTTAAAATCTATATAGAGTCTCTTATTACTTATTCTCTTCTTATCTATAAATATAAGTCTATATACTACTAAAGATTTAGATTCTTTTATCTATCTTTTCTTTATTACGTTTTAGATAAATATTTACTTAATTTTAAATTCTTCTTCTATTTTTTAGTAGACTAAGCTCTATCTTATATTTTTACTTTCTTCTAGTTATATTACTAAGTTCTATAGTTAATATTCTAGAAGGTAATCTTCTAGCTCTATAAGCTATTTTTCTTACTTCTTATATTCTTTAAAGAATTCTCCTTTACAAGTACTTATATTAGCTTTTAATATATCTATTTTACTATAACTAATTTCTCTAGTTCTTTAATTAATATATAAGTTAGTTATTTATAACTATAGTATTCCTAATATTATATTTTATTTATTATTAATTGTTGTTATATCTATAACTATATTCTTAATTTCTAGTCTTTTTAGCCTTAGTATTAAAGGTACTATTTTAAACTATATAGGTTTCTAGAATAGTTTTCTTTTAATTATACTTAGTTATTAAAGATATTTCTTTATTATATACTTTATTCCTTTTGTTTCTATAAACTTCTTTAATATAAAGTTTCTTATAGCTCTACTATTAATTATTAATTATACTTCTTTTCTTTAGTATATACTTATCTTTATAATATATAGGCCTCTTATACTTTCTAGCTTTTCTTACTTTAGTATTTTTATAAACTATCTATCTTTCTAGAGCTATAGCTCTATTTTAAGTTTATATTCTTTGTATTTTAGATATTTATTATTTATATATTTATACTATAGTCTTCTCTAGACGCATTTCTTAGTTAACTTAGATCTAAGTCTTACTACTAGGTATCTATCTTCTAAGATTATTTCTTATCCTTAGATATCTTTTACTATAATTACTCTTATATAGTTATAGCTTCTTCTTCTTATAAGCTATACGTTATTATTTACTTTAGAGTTCTTGTATATAATATAATTTTTATCTAGGTATAATATCTATAATACTTTAAAGTATACTAGATATTTTAGATCTATTATCTTATTATCTCTTTCCTAGTACTTATCTTTACTAGGTGTATTTATTATTAGGATATAGTATACTACTAGTATTCTTAGTATATCGGCTTTATTTATCTATCGCGTTTTCTTTATAAAGTATTACTATTCTCTTAGTATAAGTATTCTTTTTACTATAACTATATACTACTTTATCTATTCTTAAAATAGTATAAACTTAGTTTCTTTAAGATTATATTCTTTTTAGTCTTTATATACTTCCTCTATATTTATAACTATTAAGTATATCTAAATAAACTTTTATCCTTTATTACGTTCTTCTATATCTATTATTATATAGCTATTATAACTATATATTATTAGCTAGGTATACTCTATACTTTTTATACTAACTTATCTTTTACTTCTTCTTAGTCTTTTAGAGGTAGTTATAGTAGTTTCTTTATCTAGTACTAGTCCTTTAGCCTAAATTAGTAGTACTAAGAGCTCTTCCTTTTCTAAGTCTTTTATTAGTAGGTCTACTACTTAAGCTATTTCTTCTAGCTAAGCTTTAGTTCTATTTTCCTTTATAATAGCTACTTTATATCTCTATTTCTATAGGAACTATACTACTCTCTATTTACTAAAAAGATATATATAGTAGTTATTATTATAATAAAAGGTCTAATAGAGTATTATATATTATACTTCTTTACTTCTAGCTACTTTCTTTTAAGGTTTAGCCTATACTTATAGTACTTCTTTCTTCTTTTTAGTTATCTTTAACTAAGTTTTTTTTTTTACGTCTTTACTTCTATAGTCTTTTATAAAGTATCTTAGTTTCTTATATTTATAGTATACTATATCTTTCTTTAACTTAGATCTATAGTTCTTTATATAGTAGCCTAGTTTACTATAATTAAAGTATATAAAGTCTTTATTTTTTATTTTTTTCTTATTCTTATTAGTGTTAAAAACTATAGAGTCTCTCTTGTTATAATTCTAGGTATAACCTCTATATTTATTTTTCTTCTATTCTTAGAGATTATTATTAATTTATATTACCTCTTATTTTAGAGCTTCTAGTATTTATAGTTTTTCTATATATATTATCTTATATTAGATCTTAGAGTTTAGTCCTTATTTAAATTATAATATTAGAGCTAACTTATTCTATTCTATATTTTATAATAGTTATTTAAACTATAATATATACTTAAGAATACTCTAATTTTATATAAGCTTTTTTAGCTACTCTTTATCTTATTAGGTAATATCTATATCTCTAAACGCTACTCTTATTTATTTAGTAAAGTATTTATAACTTCTAAAGATAGCTCTAGTCTTATCTTTTTAGGTTATTAGGCTATATATTATATAGTCTATCTAGTAAGGTTTATACTATCTTATTATATCTTCTTTAAGATATAATCTAATATATATTACTTTCTTTTCTTTTATATTAAAGTATAGTACTTATATATCTATCTAAAGTTATACTAAAGTAATAAAGAGTCTTAATTTCTCTCTTTCTTTATTAAACTTCTTTAGAACTAGTATTTTTAGTAGTTTCTTTATTGCACTTATCTCTAGTCTTTAGGTAATTAGTTCTATTTAGTTTTATCTTTAGATAATAGCCTTAATCTATACTTTATTCTATTTTACGTAATCTTGTAGTTCCTTATTCTATATTTCTAAAGTATTAATTACTATCTTTATATCTTCTTTATTATTAATTAATTAGTTAAGACAACCTTTAATTATTTCCTATATAGTACTATCTAACTCTTAACTACTCCTAAGGGCTTTACCTAATTATTTAGTTAAACTTTCTACTATCGTGTTAGCTAGACTATACGTTACCTACGCTTTACTTCTTATAATAACTAAATTAGTAAAGTATTATAGGCTACCTATTATTAACTATAGGTACTTATCTTAGAAGAAGTTAGTAAATTATAAAGTAATAGTAAAAGCTTAAAAGTAATTTATAATAACTATAAATAATAGAAGATATTTTATAACTATTTTATATTAGCGTTCTATAGTTAAAAGATTAAATTACTAATACTATCCTAATAATACGTATCTTACTAACTATATACTTATTATAATCTATAATCTATAGTTACTAAGACTAGTAGATTATAGATTATCTTAATCTATAATCTATTAATACTAAGAATCTATAGATTATAGATTAACCTAGGTGTCTTAGTTATATATAGTTTCCTAATTAAAGTTAGTACTTTACTTGTCTTATACTTTGTTAGCGCCTAGATTAAGACTAATTAGTTCTATCTCGATTTCTTCTATTATACTTATAATATATATAGTTAGAAGTATATATACTTTATTAGTTTATCTACTATTATTAAGATTCTATTATACTTAACTCCTAATATTAAGTTCTTTAACTTTAGTAGCTTTATAATAATGTCTATTATAATAACTCTTTATAGTTTTTCTAGTATTTCTACTAGTTATAGTATTCTATATAGTATATATCTACTATACTTATTCTTATAGTATTCTATATAGTCTTATAGTACCTCTATTACTAGTTATCTTACTTTTAGAATATAGTAATCTTATAGTAGTCTATTTAGTATTTTCTCTATTCCTTTATAACTATATACTAGTAATTTATAGAATTATTATATAAATTCTCTCTAAATCTTACTTAGAATATATATTCTTCTATAAGCTTGTATAAATCCTTCTTAGATTTCTAATTTATCTATTTCTTTAGTTACTTCTTATATTATTTTCTAAATCTATTCGTCTAGCTTATTACTTATTCTATTAAGTATTATAGCTATCTTAGGTATATTTAAGACTAAATATCATTCTTTGTTCTTAACTAGAACTATACTAGTAGCGCTTACTTCTTCTTATAAGTCTAGTCTTCTACTAAAAGCGTTTACAAGTTAATTATCTTTTCTTTTTATATATATAATTTCTATATTAAATATTAATAGAAATTCCTACTATCTTATATAACGTTATAATAATTCTTTATTTATTATAAATCCTATAAGATTCTTATAGTCTATATAGACCTTTATCTAGTACTTTACTCTTTATAAGTATACTCTCTATTATTTAAATACTTTATAGATTACTAGTATCTCCTTATTATAGATTAAGTAGTTAAGTTCTACTATTTTTATCTTCTTAGAGAAGTATTTAACTAAGTATTCTTTATTAGTTTCTAGGTCTTCTTATATTAATACTATTCTATATACTAAGTTAGATACGTCTATTTTTACTATTACTAGTAGGTCTAGGTTATATATTCTAATAACTAGATTTTCTATAAATTTCTTCTTAATCTTATTAAATACTTTATCGTATTCCTTTATCTATTTAAATAGCGTATCTTTCTTTATAAGTCTTATTATAGGTTTTATATCTTTAGAATATCTTATTATTAACTTTCTATAGAAGTTAGCTAGCCTATAGAATTATTGTACCTCTTTTAGGTTTCTTAGTTTTAGCTATTCGTTAATTAATCTAATCTTTTCTAGGTTAATCTTAATTTTTCCTAGTTTAATAATAAATCTAAGGAAATCTATTTTCTTTATATAAAATTCGTATTTTCTTATCTTAAGAAATAGTTTATTTTTTACTAGTTTCTTTATTACTTTATATACGTATTATATATGTTCTTCTTTTATTTTTAAGAATATAAGGATATTATCTAAATATACAAATATAAATATATCTAAGTACTCTCTTAGTACTATATTAATTCTTTCTTAGAATACTACTAGCGCGTTTATTAAGCTAAATAGCATAACTAAGTATTTATATAATTTATACTATATTCTAAATACTATTTTCTATTTATTACTTTCTTTAATTCTAATTTAATAGTAGGTGTTCTAGATATCTAGTTTTATAAAGATTCTTACTTCTCTTAGTCTATCTTATATTCTATCTATCTATAGTAGTAGGTATTAGTTTTTATTTATAATTACGTTAGTTTTTCTAAAATCTATATAGAGTCTCTTATTACTAGTTCCTTTTTTGTCTACAAATATAAGTCTATATACTACTAAGGATTTAGACTCTTTTATCTATCTTTTTTTTATTATATTTTAGATAAATACTTATTTAATTTTAGATTCTTTTTCTATTTTTCTATAAACTAGGCTCTATCTTATATTTTTACTTTCTTCTAGTTCTATTGTTAAGTCCTATAGTTAATATTCTAGAAAGTATTCCTCTAGTTCTATAAGCTATTTTTCTTATTTTTTATATTCTTTAAGGAATTCTCCTTTATAAGTACTTATATTAGCTTTTAGTATATCTATTTTACTATAACTAATTTCTCTTGTTCTCTAATTAATATATAGGTTAGTTATTTATAACTATAGTATTCTTAATATTATATCTTATTTATTATCGATTGTTATTATATCTATAACTATATTCTTAATTTCTAGTATTTCTAATTTTAGTATTAAAGGTACTATCTTAAACTATATAGGTTCTTAGAATAGTTTTCCTTTAATTATACTTAATTATTAAGGGTTCTTCTTTATTATATATTTTATTTCTTATATTTCTATAAACTTCTTTAATATAAAGTTCTTTATAGCTCTACTATTAATTATTAATTATACTTTTCTTCTTTAGTATATACTTATTTTTATAATATATAGGTCCCTTATACCTTCTAGCTCTTCTTACTTTAGTATCTTTATAAATTATCTATCTTTTTAGAGCTAAAGCCTTACTTTAAGTTTATATATTTTATATTTTAGATATTTATTATTTATATATTTGTACTATAGTTCTCCCTAGACGTATTTCTTAACTAACTTAGATCTAGGTCTTACTACTAGGTATCTATCTTCTAGGATTATTTCTTATCCCTAGATATTTTCTACTATAATTACTCTTTTATAATTATAGCCTCTTCTCTTTATAAGCTATATATTATTATTTACTTTAGAGTTTCTATATATAATATAATTCTTATCTAAGTATAATATCTATAATACTTTAAAGAGTACTAGATATTTTAAATCTATTATCTTATTATCTCCTTCTTAGTACTTGTCTTTACTAGGTATATCTATTATTAGGATATAGTATACTACTAGTACTCTTAGTATATAAGCTTTATTAATCTATTACGTTTTCTTTATAAAGTATTACTACTCTCTTTATATAGGTATTCTTCTTACTATAACTATATATTACTTTATCTATTCCTAGAATATTATAAACTTTATTTCCTTAGAATTACGTTCTTTCTAGTCTTTATATACTTCTTCTATACTTATAACTATTAAGTATATTTAAATAAATCTCTATTCTTTATTTTATTCCTCTATATCTATTATTATATAGCTATTATAACTATATATTATTAGCTAGGTATACTCTATACATTTTATACTAACTTATCTTTTACTTCTTTTTAGTTTTTTAGAAGTAGTTATAGTAGTTTCTTTATCTAGTACTAGTCCTTTAGCCTAAATTAGTAGTACTAAGAGCTCTTCCTTTTCTAAGTCTTCTATTAGTAAGTCTACTACTTAAGCTATTTCTTCTAGCTAAGCTTTAGTTCTATTTTCCTTTATTATAGCTACTTTATATCTCTATTTCTATAGAAACTATACTACTCCTTATTTACTAAAAAGATATATATAGTAGTTATTATTATAATAAAAGGTCTAGTAGAGTATTATATATTATACTTCTTTACTCTTAGCTACTTTCTCCTAAGGTTTAGCTTATACTTATAGTACTTCTTTCTTCTTTTTAGTTATCTTTAACTAAGTTTCTTTCTTTAGGTTTTTACTCTTATAGTCTTTTATAAAGTATTTTAGTTTTCTATATTTATAGTATATTATATCTTTCTTTAACTTAGATCTATAGTTCTTTATATAGTAGCCTAGTTTTCTATAGTTAAAGTATATAAAGTCTTTATTCTTCTTCTTTTTCTTATTCTTATTAGCGTTAAAGACTATAAGGTCTCTCTTGTTATAGTTCTAGGTATAACCTCTATATTTATTCTTCTTCTATTCTTAAAGGTTATTATTAATTTATATTACCTATTACTTTAGAGCTTCTAGTATCCTTAGTTTCTCTATATATATTATCTCGTATTAGATCTTTAAGTTTAGTCCTTGTTTAAATTATAATATTAAGGCTAACTTATTCTATTCTATATTTTATAATAGTTATTTAAACTATAATATATACTTAAGAATACTCTAATTTTATATAAGCTTTTTTAGCTACTCTTTATCTTATTAGGTAATATCTATATCTCTAAACGCTACTCTTATTTATTTAGTAAAGTATTTATAACTTCTAAAGATAGCTCTAGTCTTATCTTTTTAGGTTATTAGGCTATATATTATATAATCTATCTAGTAAGGTTTATACTATCTTATTACGTCTTCTTTAAGGTATAATCTAATATATATTACTTTCTTTTCTTCTATATTAAAGTATAGTACTTATATATCTATCTAGAGTTATACTAAAGTAATAAAAGGTTTTAGTTTCTCCCTTATTCTATTAAATTTCTTAAAGATAGGTATCTTTAGTAGTTTCTTTGTTACACTTATTTCTAATCTCTAAGTAATTAGTTTTATCTAGTTCTATCCTTAGATAATAGCCTTAATTTATACTTTATTCTATTTTACGTAATCTTATAGTTCTTTGTTCTACGTCTCTAAAGTATTAATTACTATTTTTATATCTTCTTTATTATTAATTAGTTAGTTAAGACAACCTTTAATTATTTTCTATATAGTACTATCTATTTTAGGACTACTTCTAAGAGCTTTACTTAATTATTTAGTTAAACTTTCTACTATTATATTAGCTAGACTATGCGCTACTTACGCTTTACTTTTTATAATAACTAAATTAGTAAAGTGTTATAGGTTACTTGTTATTAACTATAGGTACTTATTTTAAAGAAGTTAGTAGATTACAAAGTAATAACAAAAGCTTATATTATAATCTATAATAACTATAAATAATAAAAGATATTTTGTAACTATCTTGTATTAGCGTTCTATAGTTAAAAGATTAAATTACTAATATTATTCTAATAATATACATCCTATTAACTATATACTTATTGTAATCTATAATCTATAGTTACTAAGACTAATAAATTATAGATTATCTTAATCTATAATCTATAGATACTAAGAATCTATAGATTATAGATTTCTCTAAGTATCCTAATTATATATAGTCTCCTAATTAAAGTTATTACTTTACTTATCTTATACTTTGTTAGTATCTAAGTTAAGACTAATTAGTTCTATCTTGATTTCCTCTATTACACCTATAATATAATTATAGTATAAAAAATAGCTAATTTATTAATAAATTAATACTTTTTAAAGTAAAGTCTTCTATATACTTTACTATTAGATAAAGAGTCTATCTTTATAAGCTAATTCTAGTCTAATATATACTATTACTTTAAAATTAATTATTAATTAAGTATAGCTTTTTACTTATAAATAGATAAGTAAACTAAAATATAGAACTAAGAATTAGAAATATACTTAAGGATCTATATAAATTACTAGTAAAATAACTAGGTATTATTACTTTTATATATAGAGTATACTTATATATTAAAAAAGTATTTAGGATATAGCTAAAGCTTTATACGCGTAGTATTTAGTATAGATCCTAAAGGATTTAATAGTATTTCTAATAAATATTAGCTAAAGTAACTAGACTTTTAATAGAATAAATATAAAAAGGTTTTAGTACTTAAGTAGTAAGTTATAAGATACTTTAATTAATAAGCTAAAATATAAAAAGTAGTAAAAGTAAGTCTTTAGTATACCTATACTTATATTAAGAAATAGTATAATATAAAAAAAGAAAATAAGTACTTTACTAAAAGTAAAGAAGTAATACTAAAATTAAAGAATATTACTATATACTACTTATTTAAGAAATTTAATATATAATATCTTAAACTATTTTTAATTACTAAAAAAAAAAAGTAAACTAGTATATAAGCTTAACTTTCTTCTATTAATAGCTTAAATATATCTTATATTTAATATATCTCTATTAGAAATATAGTATATACTATTACTATAAGTAAATTTTTAATAAAGTAATATCTAAATCCTAAAAAATATTACGTTAAAAGACTACTATAAAGTTAAAAGAATTTTAGATAATAAAGATATAAAAAGTAAAAAAAAAAAGTACTTAATTAAATAACTAGGCTAATTTATAAAAGAAGTTACTTAAAAGTAATTTAGTAACTTATACTATTATATAGCTATATTAAAAGAATATAAAAAATTTACTATAGTAAGTACTTTTAAAAAAGCTTAAAGCTACTTTTAAAAAAGATAATTAATAAAAAAAAATCTAAGAAGTAATTTAAAAGGTAATTTTTATAATAAAGTATAAGTTTAAAAAAGTATACTATTTCTTTAAAGAAAACTACTCTACTTAAAATTATTATACTCTAGTATATTAAGTATTAAATTTAAATATAAACTTAAGTTTAAAGAGTTTATAAGTAAATATAAAAGCTTAGTTAGTAATAAAAATAGACTACTTACTAGCTTTATATCTAGTATATTTTTATAGTAGTACTAGTACTTCTTTTATACTATTATAAAACTAGTATATCTAAAACTTTTTTTAATAGCTTTATTAACTATAATATTAGTAGTAGTAGTTTAGCTTATAGGCTCTAAACTAAGCTATATATTAAGATTAGCTTAGTAATTAAAAAGAAAAAAAAGAACTTACTTTATAACGTTTAAAGTTATACTTATATAAAACTTAGTAAGTATTATACTAAAATACTTTATTACTACTAAGCTTTTTCTTCTTATAAGTAAGAGCTTAATTATAACTATTAAAAGCTTCTACTAACTTCTTAATATATACTTAGGCTTTACTTTAGTAAGTATAAGTATTATTAGTAAGCTTATTAAAAACTTTATTAAAGGTTATATCTTTATATTTAACTATAATAGTAGTATAGTTATATTAATAGTTAGTAAATATAATAATATACTTAAAAACGTTAATAGTATAATAAAACTCTAGTAGTACTTAGGTAAATTAGTATTAAATTAAACTAAGAAAGTAAAGTACTTACTAAAATATATTTACTTTTATAAGCTCTTTTATAAGTATTATATATACTAAAGTTACTACTATAAAGATAGTACTACTCTTTATAAATAGTTATTATAAAGCTCTTAAAATTACTATTAGAGTTAGATTTACTAGAAGTTATAAAGCTTTTAAAATAAGCTATATACTAAAACTATACTAGATTAAGCTAAGTAGTAAAGTTTTTAGTAAGAGTATAAATATAGTTAAAGATAGCTTTATTAGAAACTAAAGAATATATAGTAAATAATATAGTAAGTAATAAAAAATAAAAAGTAATAAAAATAAAAAGATAAAGTAACTAAAAGAAGTAGATCTTTTATATTTTCTTTTAAGTAACTCTAATATACTAGTACTAAAGTAGTAGTAAACTACTTTATATTTAATAGGTAAAAGTATAACTTTATTTACTTAGAACTATTAAGTAATTTAAATATAATACTTTTTAAGTTAAAACCTAAGCTTATAATTACTATAAATTAGACTATAATTTTACTTTAAATAAAAATATAATAATATAAAATAGTTTATAATATACTATAAATTTTATTAAAAATATATTATAACTTTATATTTTAAAGAATTAGTAGTATACTATAAATAGAGAGTAGCTTTTAGGCTTTACTTAGAGTTCTAGTAGAGTAGTCTAGTTCCTAGGTACTAATCTAATAAGTAAACTCTATAATTATAGTATAATAGCTATTATATAATAAATCTTAAACTTAAGTACTAAGAACTTAGTATTATAAGTACTTTTAAGTAACCTTTAGTTAGCTATAAACTAGCTCTAGGCTTACTATAAGTATCTAATATATATACTATACTTCTTTTTAATTATATTTAATCTAGTAATATAAAATAAGTTTAGTTATAAATAGCTAATAGAGTAGCTCTAAAACTAGATAACTAAATAAAATTAAATACTATATATACTTAAAAGTCTAAAGCTCTATACTTTAAGATATAGTATAAGAAAAAAAGAAGTTATTATTATAAGTACTTTTCTTTTACTTAAAACTTTTCTTTAAGCTTTTTTTTTTAAACTTCTTTTTAAGCTCTTTAAGTACTTTTAAAATTATTTTTAAAATTAGTTAAAATTATATATACTTTTTAGATATATAAATACTTTTATAAGCTTATAAATCTTTTAAAGATTTATTTTACTTTATTAATATACTTATTATTTTATTATATCTAACTTTTACTAAATACTTTTTATAAGCTACTAATATATAAAGTAGATATATATAAAAAATAAAAAAAATAAAAAGTTAAAAATTTTTTATAATACTAGTTCTATAAAAGAAAAAACTACTAATTAGTAAAATTAATAAGTATAGATAAAAAAAAATAACTATAAAAAAATATATAGAAACTAAAAGACTACTAAAGTTAAAATCTTTTAAACTACTTAGTAGTAAACTAAAAATTCTTATACTACTAGTAATAAATAAAGAAGTATATAGAATATATATTAAGAGAAAAGCTAAAGAAAATTTAATAGCTTTTTCTAAGATAAACTTAGTTTTAAAAGCTTTTAACTATATAGTTAACTTTTTATTATTATATACTTTTATTTTCTAAATATATACTAAATATATATAATTTTCTACTTATATACTTAGAATCTAATTATACTTAGCTTAAGCTTTTATAATTTCTAATAGTAATTTCTTTTTTATATAGTTAATAGCTTTCTTTATTATTACTTAGCTTAAATATAAAAGTAACTATAATATACTTATATTTAGCTATAAAAACTCTAGAAATATTATATAAACTATAAATATTAATATAGTTATATAGCTTATAGGCTTAATTATTATTTATAGAAATATAATAAATAGATTTAATTTTAAGTAATTAGTAATAAAAGTAGAAAAATATTTTAATACTATTATATAATATATAATCTACTTACTATAGATAATAAAGAGTAGATTTTATAAGTATAAGAAAAAAAATAAAGAACTTTATATTAATAAAAAAATAAAATTAATAACTTTAGCTTTAAGAAAAGAAAAGAAAAACTTACTTAAAGAAAAGAATTATATTATAGATATAATAAAGGAAATAATAATAAAGCTAATTTATTTTAACTTAAGTAATAATAAAGTATTAGATAAGTAAAGTAATAACTTAGATTAGAAAATAACTTATAATTAAGATATATAATAGAGTAAAAAATTAAAATAATATATAAAGTTATACTATAAATTAAGTATAAAATAAAAGTATATAGTTAGTAGTAATATAATCTCTAACTAAGAACGCTAATACTTAATATTATATATATAAATTTATTATTATTTATAGTTATTATATAATTACTATATAAGCTTTAGTTATTATCTTCTAATTTACTAGTACTTCTCTTAAGAAATTATATATAATTAATAGTAAGTAACTTTCTTATAATTAACGTAGTTAATTAACTTTAAAAGAAAGCTTATATAATAATACTAGAAGTTAAGTTTATATATAATTAGATTTTTAGTTTTAAAAATACTAATAAAGTAACTAGTAAGTATAAATTATAAAAAAAGAAGTAGATTTAAAAAAAAAAGTTTTAATAAAGAGATAAAAAGAAGATATAATTACTTAACTAAAAGCTAATTACTAGATTAATTATAAATAGCGTAAAAGTAAGTAGTATTTAAGCTTAAGTTACTAAGCTTATATATACTATAAAAAGTATAAAAAAACAAGGTATAACTTAAATATATATAAAAAAAATAAAAAAGCTACTACTTAATTTATTATATAAATATATACTTTCTCTTTTATTATATTATTAAGATAGTAGAGTATATAACTTACTTATATATATAACTTACTTATAAACTATATTATATAAAAGAAAATAATAATTACTTTACTTTTTCTATAAGTATTAAGTATTATATATACTTATATAGTATATTAGATTTACTTTAAATTATAACTCTATAATATTAAAAGGTAATATAAAAAAAAAGCTTAAAAAAAGTTATAGTTTTTTACTAGTAAAAACTCTATATATAAAATAACTAATAATATAAGTAAATATAAATCTTAAATAAAATTTTAAAGTCTTTATTTTAGTATACTATAATTTTTAAGTATAAAGTAAATAAAAGCTAAGATTTAAACTATTTTAATAATTTTTTTATAGCTAACTTTAAAGATTAAAAAAAAATTATTTTTAGTATTTTTTTCTCCTATTTTTTTGTATAAGTTAGATATATATAATTAAAATAATATAGTAAAGTTATATATAATTCTAAGTAATTAAAGAGTAAATATTAAGTAAAAGATATAAAAGTAAAATTTTAGTAAAAACTTATATTTATAAGCTATAACCTATTAGTATTAATACTTAGTAGAATAATATTTAGCTAGTATATAGTCTTAAAAATACCTATTACTTAATTATATAGATTTTTCTATAAATTCTTATAATATAAGTACTTCTTTTTTTTTTTTTACTATATAAAAAGATTTTACTACTAAATAAGTATGTAATAGGTTATTACTAGGGTTAACTTCCTAGTACCTAAGAGGTATTAGTAGATTATAAGTTAATAGTAAAAGCTTAGGTTATAATCTATAATAACTATAAACAATAGAAGATGTTTTATAACTATCTTGTATTAGCGTTCTATAGTTAAAGGATTAAATTACTAATACTATCCTAATAATATACATCTTACTAACTATATACCTATACCTCTTAGCTAGCTTCGTACTTTGTATTTACTAAGATCGCGAATTATAAATTTATTATATACTTAGCTTTATACTTTATATTTACTAAGATTGTAAATTACGAATTTATTACGTACTTAGCTTTATACTTTATATTTACTAAGATTGTAAATTACAAATTTGTTACGTATCTCTATTATAGTTAGTTTCTTAGTCTAACTGATTTTCCTATAGATTATATATATTGTCGTTATCTATAGTAAAGCTAATTAGCTTAAATTAGTTTTCTCTTATTATAGCTGTAACACTATTCTCCTCTTTAGATAGGTTCTTATTTCTCTATCTTAGGCCTAAGGTTATTAGTCTAGTTTCTTTATTTATCTCTAGTTCTTTATTATTCTCTATATCTTTATATTCTAATTATAATAAGCTTCTTCTTATTACTCGTGTTACTTATATTAGGGTTAAAATATTTCCTTGCGCCTATTATACTTAATTAAAACTTACTTATCTTATATCTTTAAAGGATAGTAAATACTACAACAAGTATATCCTAGCTAATATTTAATATAAGTATATACTATCTAGTATTTCTCTTATAGAGTGTAAGTATTTAATTTCTATATAGTCTCTTCTTACTAAATTATATAGGGCGAGCTGTTAACTAGGCTTAAGAGATACTATTATTATAGCTTATAGAGGCTAAGGCTAAGTATAAGCTAACTCTTTATAAGCTAGTAGATTTTTATTCTTGTATTAAGCGTCTTTATAAGATAAAGGCGTATAATAACGCTAAATTATCTAAATAGTCTTGTACTTTAGAGGCCGAGATAGACTTTAAGGATATAGTTTAGGCTGTGCTAGCTCTTACTACATTAGGTGTTCTTAACACCTCTCTATTTAGCGCTAGTAGTACTAATTTTCTTAGTTTACTATAAAGTACTCTAGAGGGTTTTAACTTTAGAAGTCTTTTAGTTTCTTAAAGTAATTAAGATTATCTTCTAGTTCCTATATCTTTTCTTATAGTTAACTTTTTTTGTCTATACTTATCTATTCTACTATATAATAATTTCTACTATTATAGAACTAGTATACTAGGATTTTCTTAACTTCTTATTCTTCTTATTCTCTATACGTATCTACTTTATATACTAGTAGTTCTACGTTTTATAGTACTATCTTAAGTAGTACTACGTAGAAAGTTAAGTATATCTTTATTTTATTTAGTAGCTTTAGTTTAAATATAACTAGTATAACTTCTTTCTTAATTTTATATAGTTTTATCTTAACGTAGTCTAGTTTTAAACTTAGTTATTTACTCTTAATATTTTTTTATACTAACTATACTTTTTCTCTCTCTCTAAATTAAGGTCCCTTCTTATACTTTCTATTGTAGTACTTTACTATTTAATTATATAGGAATTCTACATCCTATCTTAGTTAATTATATATATCTTTAAGTCTATTAGCGAAGTTTTCTCTTTTTAGAGACTAAGATATTTAATTTCTTAGTATCTAGTATATATTAGGCTCGAATCTATAGTTTATAAAAAAGAGTAATACTCTTATTACTATATTCTTTACGCTATTATATGCTAGTTATGCTATAGGTAGTAGCTATACCTAATTATTCTAGTTATAATTAAAGTAGTATCTTAGGTATTATTCTACTATCTAATTTATTTGTTCTAACTATCTATCTATTTATAGGTAATATACTATAGATATTGTATATTTAATTCTTAATTATACTATTATTATTCTCTATAGTTTTAATATAAATCGTACGTCTCTATCTATAATAATTTTATCTAGTAGTCTATATTAACTAATTATAGTTCCTAGAACTTAGTATATAGTAACCTCTATCCTACTTTTTTCTTTATATAGTCTAAAGTATAAGTACTTTATAAGTTTATCTACTATTATTAAGATTCTATTATACTTAACCTCTAATATTAGGTCTTTAGACTTTAGTAACTTTATAATAAAGTCTATTATAATAACTCCCTATAGTTATTCTAATATTTCTACTAGTTGTAGTATTCTATATAGTACGTATCTACTATATTTATTTCTCTAGTATTCTATATAGTTTTATAGTACTTCTATTACTAATTATCTTACTTTTAGGATATAGTAGTCTTATAGTAGTCTATCTAATATTTTCTTAATACCTTAGTAACTATATACTAGTAGTTTGTAAAATTACTATATAAATTCTCTCTAAATCTTCCTTAGAATATATATTCTTCTATAAGCTTATATAAATCCTTTTTAGATTTCTAGTTTTTTTATCTCTTTAGATGCTTCTTGCGTTGTTTTCTAAATCTATTCTTCTAGCTTATTACTCTTTCTCTTAAGTATTATAGCTATCTTAGGTATATTTAGGACTAAGTATCTTTCTTTGTTTTTAACTAAAACTATACTAGTTGTACTTATTTTTTCTTGTAAGTCTAGTCTTCTACTAAGAGTATCTATAAATTAATTATCTTTCCCTTTTGTATATATAATTTCTATATTAAAGGTTAATAAGTATTCCTACTATCTTATATAGTGTTATAATAATTCTTTATTTATTATAAATCCTATAAGGTTCTTATAGTCTATATAGACCTTTGTCTAGTATTTTACTTCTTATAAATATACTCTCTATTACTTAAATACTTTATAGATTACTAGTATCTCTTTATTATAGATTAGGTAGTTAAGTTCTACTATCTTTATTTTCTTAGAGAAGTACTTAACTAAGTATTCTTTTTTAGTCTCTAGGTCTTCCTATATTAGTACTATTCTATAGACTAAGTTAGATACGTCTATTTTTACTATTACTAGTAGGTCTAGGTTATATATTCTAATAACTAGGTTCTCTATAAACTTCCTCTTAATCTTTTTAAATACTTTATTGCATTCTTTTATCTATTTAAATAGCGTATCTTTTTTTATAAAGTTTATAATAGGTTCTATATCTTTAGACTATCTTACTATTAACTTCTTATAAAAGTTAGCTAGTTTATAAAACTATTGTACTTCTTTTAGGTTTCTTAGTGTTAGCTATTTGTTAATTAACTTAATCTTTTCTAGATTAATCTTAATCTTTCCTAGTTCTATAATAAACCTTAGGAAATCTATTTCCTTTATATAGAACTCGCATTTTCTTATTTTAAGAAATATTTTAGCTTCTACTAGCTTTTCTAGTACCTTGTATATATATTATACGTATTCTTCTTCTATTTCTAAGAATATAAGGATATTGTCTAAGTATACAAATATAAATATATCTAAGTACTCTCTTAGTACTATATTAATCCTTTCTTAGAATACTACTAGTATATTTATTAAGCTAAATAGTATAACTAAATATTTATATAATCCCTATTATATTCTAAATACTATTTTCTATTTATTACCTTCTTTAATTCTAATTTAGTAGTAGGCGTTCTAGATATCTAACTTTGTAAAGATCGTTACTTTCTATAGTTTATCTTGTATTACGTCTATCTTTAGTAAAGGATATTAGTTCTTATTTATAACTATATTAGTTTTTTTAAAGTCTATATAAGGTCTTTTATTACTTATTCTTTTCTTATCTATAAAGATAAGTTTATAAGCTACTAAAGATTTAGATTCTCTTATCTATCTCTTTTTTATTACGTTTTAAATAAATACTTATTTAATCTTTAATTCTTCTTCTATTTTTTAGTAGACTAGGCTCTATCCTATATCTTTTCCTTCTTCTATTTCTATTACTAAGTCCTATAGTTAATATTCTAGAAGGTAATCTTTAGGTTCTATAAGCTATTCTTCTTATTTCTTATATTCTTCTAAGAATTCTTCCTTGTAAGTGTTCTTGTAGGCTTTTAACGTGTCTATTCTATAGTAGTTAATCTTCTCTATTCTCTAATTAATATATAGGTTAGTTATCTATAACTATAGTATACCTAATATTATATCTTGTTTGTTATTAATTGTCGTTATATCTATAACTATATTCTTAATTTCTAGTCTTTTTAACCTTAGTGTTAAAGGTGCTGTCTTAAACTATATTAGTTTCTAGAATAGTTTTCTTTTAATTGTACTTAGTTATTAAGGGTATTTCTTTATTATATACTTTATTCCCTATATTTCTATAAACTTCTTTAATAAAAAGTTTCTTATAGCTCTACTATTAATTATTAATTATACTTTTCTTTCTTAGTATATACTTATTTTTGTAATATATAGGCCTCTTATACCTTCTAGTTTTTCTTACTTAGGTAATTTTATAAATTATCTATCTTTCTAGGGCTATAGGCTTACTCTAAGTTTATATCCTTTATATTTTAGATACTTATTATATATATATTTATACTATAGTCCTCCTTAGACGTATTTCTTAGATAGTTTTAGGCTAGGTCTTACTACTATATATCTGTCTTCTAGGATTATTTCTTATCCTTAGATATCTTCTACTATAATTACTCTTGTATAGTTATAGCCTCTTCTTCTTATAAGCTATATATTATTATTTACTTTAGAGTTTCTATATATAATATAATTCTTATCTAAGTATAATATCTATAATACTTTAAAGTATACTAGATGTTTTAGATCTATTATTTTATTATCCCCTTCTTAGTATTTGCTTTTACTAGGTATATCTATTATTAGGATATAGTATACTACTAGTACTCTAGGTATATAGGCTTTATTAATCTATTACGTCTTTTTTACAAAGTATTACTATTTTCTTTTTATAGGTATTCTTTCTACTATAACTATATATTACTTTATTTATTCTTAAAATAGTATAAACTTTATTTCTTTAGGATTACATTCTTTCTAGTCTTTGTACGCTTCCTCTATACTTATAACTAGTAAGTATTTTTAAATAAACTTCTATTCCTTGTTTTATTCCTCTATATTACTTATTGTATAGCTATTATAACTATATATTATTAGCTAGGTATACTCTATATCTCTTATACTAACTTATCTCTTACTTCTTTATAGTCCTTTAGAGGTAGTCGTAGTAGTCTCTTTATCTAGTACTAGTCCTTTAGCCTAGATTAATAGTACTAGGAGCTCTTCCCCTTCTAGATCTTCTACTAGTAAGTCTATTACTTAGGCTATTTCTTCTAGCTAAGCTTTTATTCTTTCTTTTATTATAGCTACTCTCTATCTCTATTATAAGAAGTATCCTACTCTTTATTTACTAGAAAGATATATATAGTAGTTATCTTTATAATAAAAAGTCTAATAGAGTATTATATATTATATTTCTTTACTCTTAGCTACTTTCTCCTAAGGTTTAGCCTATACTTATAGTACTTCTTTCTTCTTTTTAGTTATCTTTAACTAAGTTTCTTTTTTTAGGTCCTTATTCTTATAGTCTTTTATAAAGTGTCTAGGTTTCCTATATTTATAATATACTATATCCTTTCTTTTCTTTAATTAGTAGTCTTTTACGTAGTAGCCTAGTTTACTACAATTAAAGTACGTAAAGTCTTTATTCTTCTTTTTCTTTCTATCTTTATTAGCGTTAAGGATTATAAGGTCTCTCTTATTATAGTTCTAGGTGTAACCTCTATATTTATTCTTCTTCTATTCTTAAAGATTATTGTTAATTTATATTACCTATTACTTTAGAGCTTCTAGTGTCCTTAGTTTCTCTATATATATTATCTTATATTAGATCTTAGAGTTTAGTCTTTACTTAAATCGTAATATTAAAGCTAACTTATTCTATTCTATATTCTAAGATAGTTATTTAAACTATAATATATACTTTAGAATACTTTAACTTTGTATAAGCTTTTTTAGCTACTCTTTAGCTTATTAGGTAACGTTTATATCTCTAAATACTACTCTTATTTGTTTAGTAAAGTACTTATAACTTCTAAAAATAGCTCTAGTTTTGTCTTTCTAGGTTATTAGAGAGTATATTATATAGTCTATCTAGTAAGGTTTATACTATCTTATTACGTCTTCCTTAAGGTGCAACCTAATATATATTACCTTTTTTTCTTCTATATTAAAGTATAGTACTTGTATATCTATCTAGAGTTATACTAAGGTAATAAAAGGTCTTAGTTTCTCTCTTATTCTATCGAACTTCTTAAAGATAGGTATCTTAAGTAGTTTCTTTGTTATACTTATTACTAGACGTTATATAATTAGTTCTATCTAATTCTAACCTTTAATAATAGCTTTAATCTATACTTTATTCTACTTTGCGTAATCTTGTAGTTTCTTACCCTATATTTTTAAAGTATTAATTACTATTTTTATATCTTCTTTATCTAAGATTAGATTATTAATTTAGTCCTTAATTATTTCTTATATAGTACTATTAGACTTATAACTACTCTTAGGGGCTTTACTAGTTTTAGTTAAACTTTCTACTATTGTGTTAGCTAGACTATACGCTACTTACGCTTTACTTTTTGTAATAACTAAATTAGTAAGGTGTAATAGGTTGTTACTAGGGTTAACTTCCTAGTACCTAAGAGGTATTAGTAGATTATAAGTTAATAGTAAAAGCTTAGGTTATAATCTATAATAACTATAAACAATAGAAGATATTTTATAACTGTCTTATATTAGCGTTCTATAGTTAAAGGATTAAATTACTAATACTATCTTAATAATATACATCCTACTAACTATATACTTATACCTCTTAGCTAGCTTTATACTTTGTATTTACTAAGATCGCAAATTATAAATTTATTACGTACTTAGCTTTGTACTTTATATTTACTAAGATTATAAATTACGAATTTATTACGTACTTAGCTTTATACTTTGTGTTTACTAAGATTATAAATTGCGAATTTATTACGTGTCCCTATTATAGTTAGCTTCCTAGTCTAACTTATTTTCCTATAGATTATATATGTTGTTGTTATCTATAGCGGGGCTAATTAGCTTAAATTAGTTTTCTCTTGTTATAGCTATAACAAAGTAGTTTATATAAGAAAATTTCTTTTATATCTTTTAATTAATTTATTTTTATATAAACTTTATATATCTTTAATAAGATTTAGATCTAGATAATAAGCTAAATAAAATAAAGATTTATACTATTTTTTTTAAACTAATTAATAATAGTAAAAGCTTTCTAAATTCTACTAGTATTTTAAAAATATATTTACTTTAGTAACTTAGTTATTTATAACTTTAGATAAAATATCTATTAATAAGTTCTTTTAAAATAAAATAAAAATAAAATAAAAAAAAGTTATATAACTTATATTTCTTAATATACTTTTTAAAATATTTATTAAGTACTATATAAATATAGTAAGTATTATAAATAAGATAATTATTAATTAGAACTTATATAAACTCTAGGTCTAATATTCTTTTTATCTAACTAGCTTTTTATACTTAGATATTTATTTCTTTATATAATAAAAAAGTTAGTAAGCTAGCTATATTAATATAATTATTAAGAAAATAAAATAGAAAAGGAAAAAATATTTTAGCTTATTAGAATATTTTTTAAACTTATTTCTATTAAATATAAAGAGAATTTCTTTTTTAACTTTTTTTCTACTTAGTATTTAGTAATATTTATTTTATCTCTTTTTTTAATCTTAAAATATATATTTTTTACTATTAATTTAATTATTTTTTAACTTTCTTAACTTTTCTTTATAATAGTAAACTCTTTTTAGTATATTATTTATTAATTAAAAGCTTTTTAATAGTAATATTAATAGTATAGTATTTTTTTAAATAAATAATTAGAAGCTTTTAATAAAGATATTAATATTATTTCTTAATAATAATTTTATATTAGTTTTCTTAGAATTTCCTATTAAATATTTATTTAGTTATTTTATTTCTTTTAATTTTAACTTAGTAATATTCTTATTTATTACTTAGTTAATAAAGTATAAATAATTATATTTTTAACTAATTTACTTTATAGTATTATTAATAGATATATACTATCTATTAAATATAGTAGTAATAGTAAATAGAAGTATATTAGAAGATTAAAGTAAGTTACTTTTATATTTAAATTTTAAGAAATTTATTATTAGTTTTTAAAGATTTTAAAAAAATATAGAAAAAATAAAATTAGAAGTTATTTTATCTTCATAAACTAATAAATTAGTAGTATATTTAGTAAGTTAAGCTTATATAATAAAGTTATTACTTTTTTTTATTTAAATTAACTAAATAAGTAGATAATAAATATTCTATAAAATTTAAGTAATATAATATCTACTAAGTTACTAAATACTAAATAAAATTAAAATATAATTTTATATATTAATAAAAAAGTTTAATTATATTAAACTTTATAAAATATAAAGTTTTCTAAATATTTTAAATCCTAGTATTTATTTACTTACTAATTAAAATATATAGTATACTAAAATAAAGTCCTATATATTTTCTTTAAGATTTATATATATTTATATTTTTAGCTATTTTTTTATAGAGTTATTACTTAATAAAAACTTTAACTTTTTTTTAAATATTTAAATTATATTACTTTACTATATTATAATCTTTAGTATATTAGCTTTACTTTTAACTTATACTAGAGTTTATAAAAGTTTAAATAATTTAAAAGCTTTTATATAATACTTTTTCTTGTATTTTACGTTTAATATATAAGTACTTAATTATTATTTAATTTTATACTTTTAAATTATATAAATAAAGCTATAAATAAAGCTAGAAAAACATTATTATTATAGCTTATAAAAGCTACTACTAAATATAAGTAAACTCTTTATAAGCTAGTAAAACTTTAGTTTTTAGTAAACTATCTTTATAATATAAAAGCTTATAATAATAATAAATTATTTATATAGTTTTATACTTTATAAGCTACTTTAACTTTTATTATATAAAGTACTTTTATTACTTTATTATTTACTAATAATATTAAAGATTTTCTTAGTTTACTATTAAGTAGTTTAGAAAGTTTTAATTATAGTAGTTTTTTAGTTTTTTAAAGTAGTTAAAGTTATTTTTCTTAGTTTTTATATATCTTTTTATATATACTTTTAATATTCTTTAATACTAACTATACTTTCTTTCTTTTTTTAAATTAAAGTCTATTTTTATATTTTTTATTATAATACTTTATTATTTATTTTTATATAAATCTAATATCGTATTATAGTTAATTATATATCTTTTATATTTTATTTATAAAGTTTTTTTTTATAAAGTTTAAAATATTATATTTTTAAGTACTTTATATATATTAAGATTAAATCTATAGTTTATAAAAAAAAAGTAATACTTTAGTTACTATTTTCTTTATACTATTATATACTAACTATATAATATATAATAGTTATATTAAAGTTTATACTTTTTAAGTAATAATAAATACTATTTATAAATTTTTTTAAAAAAGCTTATTATAATATATATAATACTATAAAATATTATTTACTATCTAGAATAAAGTTTTAAAAAAATAATATTAGTAATAACTATAGTAGTTTAATTAAGTAGATTTTAGAAAGTAGCTAAAAATTATTTATAAAACTAGTAGAATTTTATAAACTAACTTTTATTTACTACTTACTTTAAAAATATACTTAAATTTATTATAGGTATAATAAGAGAAATTAAAATAAAACTAATTAGTTTTAACTTAAGTACTAATAAAGTATAAAATAAGTAAAGTAATAACTTAAATTAAGAAATAGACTATAACCTAAATATATATAATAGATTAAAGTAATTTATAAAGTTATATAAATAGATTAGTAGTAGTATTATAGTAGAGTATTATAAAGAAAAGAATAGTAAAAAGGAGGTAAGTAGTTACTAAAGAAATATAAGTACTAAGGGCTTATAAGGAGGTAAACTATTAAAGAGAAGAAAAAAGAGAAAGTAGCTAATAGGTCTTTAGGTTATAAGATATAATCTATAGGAGTATAAATAATATTTAGAACTAGTTTAGCTAATAAAGTCTAAGTTCCTTAAAACTAATAAGCTCTTAGGCCCTAGATCTATATTAGGTATATAACTTTATAATAAATAGTAACTAATATAAAACTTAAACTTATAACTTTAGCTTTAAGAGTACTAGCTTATATACTATTATATAAAGTATAAGAATAGGTATAAGAATAAGTATAAGAATAAGTATAGAAATAGGTATAGAAATAAGTATAAGAATAGGTATAAGAATAGGTATAGGAATAGGTATATATATAAAACTAAGGATAAGCTAACTTATTTTATATAAGAATAGGTATAGTATAAGTATAAGTATAAAAATAAGAATACGCTATAAATATATAAAGCCTAAGACCTAAGGAACTACAAGTAGTATAAAAGGTAGGTAGTATAACTAGCTAAAAATAAAGAAGCTAATAAGAAATATTAGAGAAGCTCTTAATAAGCTCTTAGGTACCTAATAAATAGCTAGTAAAAGTATAAATAATAAGAATATTAAAATAGAAAAATAACTAGTAAGAAAATAGTAAGGATAAAATAGAATAATAAGTAGTATAGTATAAAGAAATAGCCTAGTAGTAGTAAGTAGTATACTATAATTATAGATAAATAATATATAAAGAAAGAAGTAAAAGAAAGAATATTATAAAGTAATTCTAAGCTATAAGATCTAACCTATTATCTAATAAAGAAACTATACTAAAGCTATCTCTTTACTAGCTAAGAACTTCTTTATATAACTTAGAACTTTTAAACCTAATACTTAAAGGACTATAAGATATACCTAAAAGAATTAGTATACTAATAATAGATAATAGCTCTACTATCCTAAATATACTTTTACTAATAATTAAGATATCTTTAGAGATATTTAGCTAGCTTATAGTAGCTATTAAAATAATAGTAGAATAGAGTAGTAGAGTATATATTAGTAAATAAAACTTATTTATAGATAAAAAGTTTAAGTTTACTAGTACTAATATAATAGAGTTTCTAGATAGTATTAAAGAATAAGTAATCTTTTATAGATAGCTTATTAGAGACTAGATCTATAATATTATTATATTTAGTAATAAGATAAGAAAAGATATTATTAAATAAAGTATAACTAAGTTTATAAAGGTAGAGAAAGCTAAAAATTAAGTAAAGGTTAGAGAAGTAATAAAAAATAGGTTCTAAGGGTCTAATAAAGTATAATAAGAAAAGATAAAAAAAGTACTTTAAACCTAGCTATAGTAATACTTACTTATAGATAACTTCTCTCTTTAAAACTACTTTAATAACTTTTACTCTTAGTTTATAAAGTACTAAAAAGTAAGAATAATTATAGAAGCTATAAAAAAATACTACTTAGTAAAAAAACTTAATAAGTACTACCTATAAAAAAGTCTTTAATAAATATAACCTAAGTAATAAAAATATATAGAACTTTAACTTTTAAATAATCTAGAAGTACTTTAACTAGCTAGTATAAAGAAACCTATAAGTAGAATATTTTAACCTAGCTTTTAAAAGAACTATAAGCGTACTAAAGCTTATAAGCTATAAGAAATAGCTATATATAATACTTAAAAGAATATTTAGGCTTCTTAATATAAAGCTTATACCTAACTCTTATAACTAGACTTAAGGATAGAAGAGAGTCTAAATACGTCTAGGAATAAAAGTTATATAATTAGAAGTTAATAATTTTATAAAATACTTTAAAATAATAAAACTTTAAGTAATTACCTTTATAGCTATAAATAACCTAAATACTAGAGCCTAAGAACTTATCTAGCTACTAGAAGTATACTTAGTTATAAAAAGATAAATTAAAGTAAATAAGTATCTATAGACTCTTTAGGCTATAGTAAACTTATAGTTAGTAACGCTTTTTATAATAAAGCTATAATTTTAAAAAAACTTTTTACTACTATTTTAGAATAACGTAGGACCTTAGTATTAGAATAATATAGTAAGTATAAGTTTAAACTTTTATAGTTTTATTAAGTATAGAGACCTAAATTACTATATTAATAACTATAAAGAAAGAAAAGCTTTAATACTTAATAGATAGATTTAGTTTAATCTAGAAACTAGAAGATACTAATAGAGTATAGAGTAAACTTACTAAGGGTTTATTAAATAGATTAGAGTAAGAGGTAACTAGAATAATATAATAATCTAGTATATCTAGTAGAGAATGCGAGACCTAAAGTATAGAGAAATAGACCTTTAAGTAATACTAAACCTTATAATATAATAGCTAGTATAGCCTTAGATAATAGTAGTAATAAACTTACTTAAAGGTATAATAGATAATTTAGAAGAAGATAGAATAGTAAGTATAGAAGAATATAATAGATTCTAGATATAGTAACTAAAAATAAAAAAAGATTTAGTAAAAAAAAATATTACTAAAACTATATATATTACTATAGTAAAGTTTAGAACCTAAAAGCTTTTAGTACCTATTCTAGCTATATAAAACAATTATAAAAAAAAAGCTAAATTTCTTAAATCTAAGTAAACCTAATTTAATAATATAGAAATAAAAATAGATCTAAAATAACTTCTTAAAAAAATAGATAAATAAAAGAACTATATAAAAAAGCTTAGGTAGATTAATACTTTAGAACTAAATACTAAAAAAGTAATATAAAAAGTTATAGAAGCGCTAGTATCTCTACTTATATAAATACTCCTAGTTAATATACTAGACTTTTTTAAGGAGCTTATAAAGCCTACTTTTATAGTAAATAAGTTAGAAGAGTTTATAAATATAAGAGTAATAGTAAGTATAACTAAAAACTTAGAAAAGACGCTTTAGAGCCTTAAGGAACTACTAGTAGCTTTATTCTAGAATAGCCTATACCTATTTATAATAAATACTAATATTCTTAACTAAGTAATAGTAAAAGCTATAAATAAGAAAATTATTAGGTATAAAGCTTATAAACCTTTAGGCTCTTTTACTAAAGTACTTCTTATTATACTTATATACTTTACTAGTTTTATAGTTAATATAAATATAGTAAAAGAGTACTTAGAATATAACTAACTTAGTAAGATTAAAAAACTTAGAAAAGAATACTTAAAAGTAATAATTTAGGTTTATAAAACTAGACTACTAGCTTTACTTAACTTAAAAGTAAAACTTAATATAATCTACTTTAAAATAGCTCTAGCTACTAGCTTAAGTATAACTTCTATACCTAAAGAAATAGCTAGAGTATAGCTAGTTACTATAAATAGAGTAAAGGAGTCTTTTAAAAGAATTATATAAAGCGTACTAGTTATTATTAAAAGTATTAAAGTTTAGTCTAACTTCTTTATTATAAGAAGTCTCTTTTACTTAATAATCTTTAAGAACCTATTTATAATAGATTATTAATACTCTTTTAAATAAGAAGATAATAGCTAAATATACTATAAAGTTTAGTTAAAAAATTAAAATACTTTTATAAAGTTTATAGTAATATTTAATAGAATAAAAAGTATAAGATAGATAAATATAATAATAATAGAAAAACTAGTAAAGAACTCTACTACTAAGAGTAGAGTTCTATAAATAGATACCTAGAAAATAGAGAAATAAGAAAGAGACCTAGAGAACTATTAGTAGTACTTAGTATTTATACTAGGAATTATAGAATAATCTATAAGTAGATCTAATAATAATAAAATAAGCTAGTATTTTTTTAGATAAAAGTATTTTAGAAATTCTAGAAGACTTTATAAAGATATAAAAATAAGTAGAAAGAAGAAAATAGATACCTAAAAGCTTATTAAAGATAGAACTATAATTTAAGCTAAATACTATATATAAGTTAAAAAGTAAAAAAGTATAGCTAGTCTATAACTTCTTAGTATAGCCTTACTAAGTAGAGAGTTAATTAGACTAGAAAGTAAGAGTAAAACTTAGGTAGCTAGTAAATAATAACTAAAGCTAGAGATAATTCTAATAATATATTACTAATAAGACTACTCTTTTTTCTATAGGTACTTAGGTTATAGAAGAATAGCTAGTAAAAATAAAGATTGCTAACTAGCTATAGCTAAGAAAAAGAGAGATACTAATTAAAGTTTTTCTATATTAAAAAGCTACGTTAAGCTTTAACTTTATAGAATTAGGCTATATCTACCTTAATATTATCTTACTAGTTTAAATTAATATAGTACTCTATAAAGCCTAGAAAAAAGATAGCTTCTTTATACTTTATAAACTAAAAGAAGTAGTTAATAAGATAATTTAAGAATAGTTAAACTAAAGAGTTTTTAAATTAAGTAAAAGTTTATATAGTAACTCTTAGTTCTTAGTAAAAAAAAAAGACTAAAGATACTAACTTATTAATAATACCTAGCGCACTAATAGTATATCTATTAGAAATACTAACTTACTTCTAAACCTAGATAAATTCTTAAAAGAATTTATAGGTTACTACGTTATATCCTTAATAGACTTCTTCTCTAGATATAATTAAGTAGAGCTCTATTAAAACTCTAGACTACTTATAGTATTTTATACACTAACTTATAGACTAATATAGTAATATACTCTACTTATAAGTACTATAAACTCTATTACTAAGTTTATATAAGTAGTAACTAAAATCCTATAAAAATTAATTCTAACTAGCTATATATTATATATAGATAATATTATAGTAAAAGGCTTAAAAATAGACTATAACTTAGACTTACTAGAACCTAGAATCTAAAGGTTTATTAGAGAATATATTATTAATATAGATAAAGTTTTATATAACCTTAAAAAAGCTTATTATAATAGTAATAGGAGAACTATAGATAGAACTAATTAGCTTTATAATAACTAACCTAAACTTATATAACTCTAAAGGATATAAACTTAACTAAGAAGCTATATATAATTAGGATACCTACAGTAATCTATAATCTATAAACTCTTAGTATTAATAGATTATAGATTAGAATAATCTATAATCTATTAGTCTTAGTAACTATAGATAAATAGATTATAACAAGTATATAGTTAGTAGTAATATATATTATTAAGATAGTATTAGTAATTTAATCTTCTAACTATAAAACGCTAATACAAGATAGTTATAAAATATCTTCTATTATTTATAGTTATTATAAATCCTAATATAAGCTTTTACTATTACTTCTTAATCTACTAATCTTTAAGATAGGTACCTATAGTTAATAATAGGAGGCCTATTATACCTTACTAATTTAGTTATTATAAAGAGTAAAGCGTAAGTAACGTATAGTCTAGCTAATAAGATAGTAAAAAGTTTAATAAGTAAAGTACTTAAAAGTAGTCTTAAGTCTAATAGTACTATATAGGAAATAATTAAGAACTATATTAATAACTTAATCTTAAATAAAGAAGATATAAAAATAGTAATTAATATATTAGAAATATAGAATAAAGAACTACAAGACTATATAAAGTAGAATAAAGTATAAATTAAAGCTATTATTAAAGGATAAAACTAGATAGAACTAATTATATAATACCTAGAAATAAGCGTAAGAAAGAAACTACTAAAGATACCTATTTTTAAAAAGTTTAATAAAATAAAAGAGAAACTAAGACCTTTTATAGCCTTAGTATAACTCTAAATAGATATATAAGTACTATATTTTAATATAGAAAAGAAGAAAGTAATATATATTAGACTATACTTTAAAAAAGACGTAATAAGATAGTATAAACCTTACTAGACTAATTATATAATATACTCTCTAATAACCTAAAAAGATAAAATAAAAGCTATCTTTAGAAGTTATAAATACTTTACTAAATAAATAAGAGTAGTATTTAGAGATATAGATATTATTTAATAAGCTAAAAAGTAGCTAGAGAAGCTTATATAAAGTTAGAGTATTCCTAAATATATATTATGATTTAAATAACTATTATAAAATATAGAATAGAATAAGTTAGCTCTAATATTATAATTTAAATAAAAACTAAACTCTAAAATCTAATATAAAATAATATATATAGAGAAACCTAAGATACTAGAAGCTCTAAAATAAGAGGTAATATAAATTAATAATAATCTTAAAGAATAGAAGAAAAATAAATATAGAGGTTATACCTAGAATTATAACAAAAGAGACGTTATAATCTTTAATACTAATAAGGATAAGAAAAAAAAAAAAAAGAAAAACTTTATATACTTTAATTATAGAAAGAAAAGCTACTACATAAAAGGTAAAAGATTACTAGTTATAAAAAAAAAAGGATATAGTATATTATAAATATAGAAAACTAAGATACTTTATAAAAGACTATAGAAGTAAAGACTTAAAAAAAGAGACTTAGTTAAAAATAACTAAGAAAAAGAAAGAAGTACTATAAGTATAAGCTAAACTTTAAGAAAAAGTAACTAGGAGTAAAGAAGTATAATATATAATACTCTATTAGACTTTTTATTATAATAATAACTACTATATATACTTTTCTAGTAAATAGAGAGTAGTATAGTTTTTATAGAAATAGAGATATAAAGTAGCTATAATAAAAGAAAGTAGAATAAAAGTATAGCTAGAAAGAATAGTATATATAATAGACTTACTAATAGAAGACTTAGAAAGAGAAGAGCCCTAAACACTATTAATTTAAGCTAAAAAACTAGTACTAGATAAAGAGACTACTATAACTACCTCTAAAGAACTATAAAGAAATAAGAAGTAAGATAGTATAAAAAGTATAGAATATACTTAGCTAATAATATATAGCTATAATAGCTATATAATAATAGATATAAAGAAATAAAATAAAGAATAGAAATTTATTTAGATATACTTAATAGTTATAAGTATAGAAGAAGTATATAAAGACTAAAAAGAATGTAATTCTAAAAAAATAAAGTTTATACTATTCTAAGAATAGATAAAATAGTATATAGTTATAGTAAGAAGAATACTTATATAAAAAGAATAGTTATACTTTATAAGAAAAATATAATAGATTAATAAAGCCTCTATACTATAAGTACTAGTAGTATACTATATTCTAATAATAAATAAACCTAGTAAAGATAAATACTAAGAAGAGGATAACAAGATAATAAATCTAAAATATCTAGTATATTTTAAAGTATTATAGATATTATACTTAGATAAAAATTATATTATATATAGAAACTTTAAAGTAAAAAACAATATATAGCTTATATAAAGAAAAAGCTATAACTATATAAGAGTAATTTTAGTAGAAGATATCTAAATATAAGAAATAATCTTAGAAGATAGATACGTAGTAGTAAGACCTAGTCTAAAACTATCTAAGAAATATATCTAAAGAAGACTATAGTATAAGTATATATATAATAAATATCTAAAATATAAAGAATATAAACTTAAAGTAAGCCTATAGCTTTAAAAAGATAGATAGTTTATAAAAATACTAAAGTAAAAGAAGCTAGAAAGTATAAAAAGCCTATATATTATAAAAATAAGTATATACTAAGAGAAGAAAGTATAATTAATAATTAATAGTAGAGCTATAAGAAACTTTATACCTAAGAAATTTATAGAAATATAAAGAATATATTATATAATAAAGAAATACCTTTAATAACTAAGTATAATTAAAAGAAAACTATTCTAAAAACTTATTAGGTTTAAAATAGTCTTCTTTATATTAGAACTAAAAGGAATAATAATTAAAAATATAGTTATAGATATAATAATAATTAATAATAAATAAGATATAATACTAGGTATACTATAGTTATAGATAACTAACCTATATATTAATTAGAAAATAAGAAAGATTAATTATAGTAGAATAGATATATTAAAGGCTAATATAAATACCTATAAAAGAGAATTCCTAGAAAAATATAAGAAGTAAAAAGAATAGCTTATAGAGCTAAAAGATTACCTTCTAGAATATTAACTATAGGACTTAGTAATAGAGTTAAAAGAAAGTAAAAATATAAGATAGAGCCTAGTCTATAGAAAAATAGAAAAAGAATCTAAAATTAAATAAATATTTATCTAAAATATAATAAAAAAGAAATAGATAAGAGAATCTAAATTCTTAGTAGTATATAGACTTATATTTATAGATAAAAAGGGAACTAGTAATAAAAGACTTTATATAGATTTTAAGAAAACTAACGTAATTATAAACAAAAACTAATACTTATTACTATAAATAGACGTAATATAAAATAAGCTATAAAAAGTAAAAATCTTTATAGAGCTAGATATCTAGAATACTTACTATTAAATTAGTATTAAAAAAGGTAATAAATAGAAAATAGCGTTTAGAATATAGTATAAACTATATAAATATATAGTTATACTATTTAGCTTAATAAATATACTAGTAGTATTCTAAGAAAGAATTAATATAGTACTAAGAGAGTGCTTAGACGTATTTATATTTATATATCTAGATAATATCTTTATATTCTTAAAAATAGAAAAAGAATATATATAACACGTATATAAAGTACTAGAGAAACTAGTAGAAAATAAACTATTTTTTAAGATAAGAAAATACAAATTCTATATAAAAGAAATAGATTTCTTTAAATTTATTATTAAACTAGGAAAAATTAAGATTAACTTAGAAAAGATTAAGTTAATTAATAAATAGCTAACACTAAAAAACCTAAAAGAAGTATAATAGTTTTATAGGCTAGCTAACTTTTATAAAAAGTTAATAATAAGATAGTCTAAATATATAGAACTAATAATAAGACTTATAAAAAAAGATATACTATTTAAATAGATAAGGGAATATAAAGAAGTATTTAATAAGATTAAAAAGAAATTTATAAAAAACCTAGTTATTAGAATATATAACCTAGACCTACTAGTAATAGTAAAAATAGATATATCTAATTTAGTCTATAGAATAGTACTAATACAAGAGGACCTAAAGACTAGAAAAGAATACTTAGTTAAATACTTCTCTAAGAAAATAAAAATAGTAGAACTTAACTACTTAATCTATAATAAAGAAATACTAGTAATCTATAAAGTATTTAAATAATAAAGAGTATACCTATAAAAAGTAAAGTACTAGATAAAGGTTTATATAGACTATAAAAACCTTATAGGATTTATAATAAATAAGGAATTATTATAATACTATATAAGATAGTAAGAGTTTCTATTAAAATTTAATATAGAAATTATATATATAAAAGGAAAAGATAACTAATTTATAGATACCTTTAGTAGAAGACTAGACTTATAAGAAGAAGTAAGTACTACTAGTATAGTTCTAGTTAAGAATAAAAAAGGATATTTAGTCTTAAATATACTTAAAATAGCTATAACACTTAAAAGAGAGAGTAGTAAGCTAGATAAATAGATTTAGAAAATAATAAAAGAAGTATCTAAAGAAATATAAAAACTAGAAATTTAAAAAGAATTTATATAAGCTTATAGAAGAATATATATTCTAAAGAAAATTTAAAGAAAATTTATATAATAATTCTATAAATTACTAGTATATAGTTACTAAAGTATTAATAAAATATTAGATAGACTACTATAAGATTACTATATTTTAAAAGTAAGATAATTAGTAATAGAAGTACTATAAGACTATATAGAATACTATAAAAATAAATATAGTAGATATATACTATATAAAATATTATAACTAGTAGAAGTACTAAAATAACTATAAAGTATTATTATAATAGACTTTATTATAAAACTACTTAAGTCTAAAGACTTAATATTAAGAGTTAAATATAATAGAATCTTAATAATAGTAGATAAGCTTATAAAGTATTTTTACTTTAGACTATATAAAAAGAAAAGTAAGATAGAAGTTACTATATATTAGGTTCTAGGAACTATAATTAGTTAATATAGACTACTAGATAAAATTATTATAGATAGAGATATATAATTTATATTAAAACTATAGAGAATAATAATAGTATAATTAGAAATATAGTATATAATATCTATAGTATATTATCTATAAATAGATAGATAGTTAGAATAAATAAAATAGATAGTAGAATAATATTTAAGATACTATCTTAACTATAACTAGAATAACTAGGTATAACTACTACTTATAGTATAGTTAGTATATAATAGCGTAAAAAATATAGTAATAAGAGTATTACCTTTCTTTATAAACTATAGATTCGAGCCTAATATATACTAAATACTAAGAAATTAAATATCTTAGTCTCTAAGAAAAAAAAACTTTACTAATAGACTTAGAGATATATATAACTAGCTAAGATAAGATATAGAATTCTTATATAATTAAATAGTAAAATACTATAATAAAAAGTATAAATAGAAACTTTAATTTAAAAAAAGAGAAAAAGTATAGTTAGTATAAAAAAATATTAAAAGTAAATAACTAAGTTTAAAACTAGATTACGTTAAAATAAAACTATATAAAATAGAAAAAGAAGTTATACTAGTTATATTTAAACTAAAGCTACTAAATAAGATAAAGATATACTTAATATTTTATATAGCTCTACTAGAATAAGTACTATAGAATATAGAACTACTAGTATATAAAGTAGATATATATAAAGAATAAAAAGAATAGAGAGTTAAAGAAATCTTATAGTACTAGTTTTATAATAAAAAAAACTACTACTTAGTAGAATAGATAGGTATAGATAAGAAAGAGAAACTATAGGAAAAAATATAAGAACTAGAGGAAAACCTTAACTACTCTAAGAAACTAGAGGAGTTTTAAAGTTAAAACCTTCTAGAGCGCCTAGTAGTAAACTAAGAGAACTAATATTACTACTACTAAATAGAGAGATAATAGAAACGCCTAGTATAAGACCTACTATAATAACACTAAACACTTTATCTAAGTTTAGCTTAGCTTCTAGAGCTACTAACTATTTAGCTAATTTTTTATTATTTAACACCTTTATCTTATAAAAATAAGAGAAATAAGCTTAATTCTCTACTAGCTTACTCTATATAAGCTCCTAGATCTACTTATACTTAGCTTTAGCCTCTATAATTTAAGATAGTAATTTCTCTTAAGTTTAGTTAATAGCTCTCTCTATTATTATTAAGCCTAGACGTAAGAATAAGTATAATAAATATATACTTAAAAAGAGAGATACTAGATATATTATAAGAACTACGTATATTTACGTAAATATATACTTTATAAGCCTTACTATTATTTATAGAAATAATATAAAGAAAAGACTTAGAGTTTAACTTAAAATAAGTATAATAAAAATAAAAAAATATCTTAATACTATTATATAATACGTAATTAGTAAGAAGGTAGTAATAATATATAGATAAAATAACTATAGAGAGTAATAAAGAACTATAAATTAATAAAGAAAGTAGATTAATAACTTTAGCTCTAAGATAAATAAATAAAGACCTACTTAAAAAAAGAGATAGTATTATAATAGTAATAAGAGAACTATAGATAAAACTAATTAGCTTTATAATAACTAACCTAGACTTATATAACTTTAAAGAATATAAACTTAACTAGGAAGCTATATATAATTAAGATACCTAAGGTAATCTATAATCTATAAACTCTTAGTATTATAAGATTATAGATTAAAATAATCTATAATTTATTAGTTTTAGTAACTATAGATTAATAGATTATAATAAGTATATAGTTAGTAGTAATATATATTATTAGGATAGTATTAGTAATTTAATCCTCTAACTATAGAACGCTAATACAAGATAGTTATAAAATATCTTCTATTATTTATAGTTATTATAGATTCTAATATAAGCTTTTACTATTACTTCTTAATCTACTAATTTTTAAGATAAGTACTTATAGTTAATAATAGGAGGCTTATTATAAAGCTAGTACTACTACTTTAGGTTTTAAATTAGATTAGTACTATAACTCTATAGAGATTATAGAGTATATAGTAGATAAAGAAAGCTAGTACTTAGCTAATAAGAAAGTCTAAAAGATAATTAAATAGCTAGCCTATAGATCTCTAAAAAAAAGTCTAAATATTTATTAGCTTTTATATATACTATAGAATCTAGATTAAAGGTTTTACTAAGATAGTAATATTACTATTTAAGCTACTAAAGAAGAATAAAGAATTTAAATAGAGTTAAGAAGCTTTTCTTACTATAGATAAATTAAAAACTTAACTAACTAGTATACTAGTATTAGTCTCTATAGACTATTGTAAGCTTATTAGACTAATTATTATATTAGTTAATAAAAGTAAAAAAAGTTAGAGCGTAGTACTTTAGTAAGAAAACCTAAAGAGCTATTAGAACGTAGTATACTATAAATTAAGAGTATAGTTACTTTTAAAGTATAACTAAGATTCTAGAAAATATAAGTATAAAGCTATACTACTAGTACTTAAAAAATTTTACTTATAAATCTATAGAGTTTATTTTATAGTAAAAATAAATACTTATATACTTATAGATTAACTTAATTAAAGTACTAGTAACTTCCTAAGAGCTTTAATTATAAAATAGCTTACTTTTCTAAATATATAGGAATTTAATATAAAGTATATAGCTAAGAAAAAAAATATAGTAGTAGATACTCTTATAAAGTAACTAGAGCTACTAAGATAGTAGTTACTAAAAAAGCTTAAAGAAAACGTAAAAGAATTTATAAACTACTATCTAGAGTCTATAACTTTTATCTTACTATAGATAAGCCTTTAGGACCTAGAATTTATATACTTAAAGATAGAAATAGACTTAAGCGTACTAGATACTCTAGAAACGCCTTTTTTACGTAATATTATAAAATAGCTAGTAATACTATAAACTCTAGCTAGAATAAGTAAAATAGATACCTAAAAGCTTTATAAAAATATATAAAAGTATAAAGTTATATAAAGACTTTTATAAGCTAAAAGCTCTAAATAGTACTTACTAAAAAGAGTAGTAGATAAGAAAGAAAAGTAGCTAGAAATTCTAAAGGTACTATATAATAAAAGTAGATACTAAAGCTAAAAAGAAATATAGTAAAAGATCTAGATATAATATTTCTAGCTAAATATATTTAAAGATATAAAAACCTATATAAAATCTTATTAAGAATATAAATTTTATTTACCTTAGATAGTAGAAGAAGAGCTATACTTAAATTAGGGACCTAAAGTCCTATAGAGATAGATTATACTAGATATAGTTTATATACCTAATAGTAAAAGAAGTAAAAAATATATAATTATATATTAAGACTTTATAAGCTTATATATAGAGGCTAAAGCTTTTAGAGTTAATATATTAGAAGCTATTATAAAGTTTCTAAAATAAGATATATTTTTAAGATAGAGAGTACTATTTAAAATAATAATAGATAGAAGACTAGAAAATAAAAGACTAGTTACTAACCTTACTTACTTATATAGTACCTAAAAAGTTATTAGAAGTACTTATTACTTTTAAAGCTAAAGAATAATTAAAAGAAGCTATAAAGAGTTAGTAGCTACTTTCTAAAAAATTAAAAGTAATTAAGTAAATAATCTACTTTACGCGCTATAAGTAAATAGAGTTATAGTAAAATATAGTACTAGAAAGATACTAATATACTTTATATATAGCTAAGAATAAGTCTTACTTATTAAACTTTACGTTTTTATATAGTAAACTTTCTTATAGTTAGAAGTTTATAATACTACTATACTCTTAGTATTATAAGCCTAGTAGTTTAATAAATATAATAATAGACTCTAAGAAGCTATAGATTATATAATTAGGCTAAAAGAAGAAAGTAAAGAATAGTTTAATACTAAAAGGATATTATATATAAAAGATATACCTAAGGAAATATTAGTACTTATCTAAGACTTATTTAGTAACTAGAATAAATCTAGATAGTAGAAACTCTAACCTTAGTAGAAGGGCCCTTATTAAGTTGTCTAGTTATATCTCTCTAGATAGTACTAGCTTACTAACCTAGATAGTATAAAGTTTAGAAACTATACTCTAAGAGTAAGAGTAGTAGAATTCTACTAGTAAAGCTAGTAGGAACTAATAGATATCTTAGAAAATTTAGAGCTAGAAGCTAAAAATTTTATAGTTAGATAAAAAGAAGAGTAAGCTTTACCTAATACTAAAGAGTAACCTAAAAGAGTATTAGATAAACTAGTACTAATAGAGCTAGTATTTAGAAAGTAAAGTAGGTAAGTATAAGAATAATATAGATAGGACTTACTATTACTAGTATAAACTTATTAGCTATAATTAGTTTAAATCCTAGTATAAAAGCCTAAATTTAATCTAGCTAACTTTAAATTCTTTATATAAAAGGAACCTAATAAAGAGATTAATTTTAGCTAAAGATTAGCTAAAAATTTTAAATAGAAGAAGGAATAAGTAAGTATTATAAGTAAATAGGAGAATTAGTAATAAGAAAAAAAGAACTTAGTTAATTTTCTCTAAAAACAAATAACTAAAGAGGCCTTAGTACTTAGATACTAAGAAGAAAAACCCTATATTACCTATTATTACTAATTACTATCCTTAGAACTAGAAAAATAAGCTTAAGTAGTAAAAAGACTTCTAAAACTAAACCTAAGTAGCTAAAAGTAAATACTACTTAGATAATAAGTATAATAGTAATTCTAATTCTAAAGCTAAAGATTTTAAAGTAAAAAGCTAAGAGAATACTAAAGAAGTAGAAAGAGTATAGAAATAGAAAACTAAAAGCTCTTAGAAAGAGAAGTAAAGAAGCCTAAACCTATTATATTAAATTAAGAATAGACTAAAGTAAAAATACTACTACTAGAAAGTAGAGTATAAAGAAAAGAAGTTAAAAAAGTAGCTAGATAGTAGCTAGAAGTAAGAGTAAAAGTAGTAAAAAACTTAATAGAGTATTTATAAGTATATTCTAAACTCTTATTAAAACCTAAGTAACTTATATCTAACTCTAAGTTAGTAAAGTAAAAAAAGTATAAAAGTATACTTTATAAAGCCTAAGAAGCTAGTAGTTAATAGAAAGAATTTAGAGTAGTATTAAAGCTTAAAAGTAAGCTAAAACTACTAGAGGAAGTACTTTAAAAGTATTTACTAATACTAGAAAGAAATAAAAGGTAAGAGGAACTAGAAAGAACTTAATAAATAAGGGCTTTATTTACTATAAAGAAAATAGTAAGTAAAAAATTATTAGACTTACTCTTAAGTATAGTATAACTCTAGAGATACTAGCTATAAGCTTACTAGTAAAAAAGATTATTAGTAAAGCTATAAAAATAGCTAGAAGTTTTAAAGTTATTATTTTTAGGCTTATCTATACTATATACTACTAAGTAAGCCTTAAGCTTATAAAGATATACTAGCTTACTAGGTATTATAAGAAGACGCCTATAAGCTACTTAATAACTTAGAGAAATATTTTAGTAAATAAAATACTAAATATTAGCTACTATAGTATTATATATAAAGAGCGTAGTAATAAAGTAGCTAGAAAACTAAGTAGCTATAAAAATAAAAGTATTAGTATAAGTATACTTTTACTTAAAGAGCTTAGTAATATAGTAGTAACTTTTAGTAAAACTTTTAACCTAAAAAAGTACTTACTTATATTTAGCTACTAAACTACTAAAAACGCGTTAGCTAAGCTCTAAAGAACTATTAAGATAAAATTAAGTAAAAAGAAAAATAGAGTTAAAGGCTTACTTAACTTATAATTACAGCTCTAAATATAATAATAAATATAAGAGCTATTAAAGTAGATAATACTTTTATTATTAAAGAAAATAGAGTATCTAATACTACTATAAATATAAGTAGTATAAATATAATTACTTTTCTTTTTAAAACTATAAGCTATAGCCTTATTAGAGCTTAGTAGTAGTAGCTCTAGTAGTAAGGCCTTATAAAAGCTAATAGTCTTCTAAGTATATTAACTTATATAGACTATAGCTTTATAATAAGCTTATATCTTTTAAAAATTATTAATTAAAGAAAGATTTTATAAGTACGTAGCCTAAGTAGCTAAAGAGTTCTAAGTAAGTATCTCTTAACTCTTATAATAGCGTACCTAATAGTATAGCTAGTAGAAGAGAGACTAAAAGCTATTAGAAAAAAAACTAAAAGCTATTAGAAGTATAAAAAAAGCTATTAGAGTTATAGAAATAAATATTATAAAGACTATTCTACTAGTAAGCTTTATTTTTACGCTTATTATAGTAAGTATATAAAACTCTTAGATAAAAGAAAAAAGCTAGCTAAAGTTATACTCTTTATAAATATTAAAGGCTTAGTTAAAAAGGTTATAAAGTAAGTTAAGTAAGAAAGAGTAGTTAAAGAAATAAGTAATAACTAAGAGAAAAGTATAGTTAGTAAGACCTAAGAGCTTATAAGTAAAAAGGATAGATACTTACTCTTATACTAGAAATAATATATTATAGAAATAGAGTAAGAAGCTTTACTTTTAGTTTAATAGTAACTTAAAAGTAGTCTACTAAGGTTATAAAGTAGCTAAAAAGGATTATTACTACTATAGTTACTTTAGCTAAGCTAGCTAGCTATATAGAACTTAAGTTAGAAGTTAAAAGTAGCTATAATAATTAAAGTAGAAAGTAAATAAAAGAATAGAGCTAAGAAACTAGTAAGAAAGTATAAAGTAGCTAAAATAAGCTTAAAGAAAAAAAGAAGAAAATAGAATAAAAAATAGAGAGATAAAGTTTAAGTACGCCTTTAAAGAGTATTTATAACTTTACTAAAAATTATAAAAGTAAATAACTATAAGAGTTTAACTACTAGTAAAGATATTTAAATATAGAGCCTAAGAGCTTTATACTAGCTTAACTAATATATATATATATATAAGAAAAGAGCTAGCTATTAAAAATTAATAAGTAAGAAAAGAATTTAGTAAGTAAAAATATATAAAGTAAAAAAACTATTATAGAAAAGTAAAAACTACTATAGCTTATAAAACGTACGTAAAAAAAAATAGTAAAAAGATAGGTAGCTACTACTATAAGCTATATAATACGTTTATATAAAAATTTTATTAAATAACCTAGAAACTATATAAATACTTTATAAATAACTTCTTAGATATTAGATCTAGAGCTTTTAAGAGAAAAGTATTATAAGTAAAAAATAAAAGTAGTATCTTTAAAGTCTTAAGCTATAGACACTTTAAAATAAAAATAATAGCTAATATAAAAAAATAGAGGTAGCGTAACTTAAGCTTTATATTAAGTAATAGCGCTAACAAGGCTAGTATTCTCTTAAAGTAAGCCTAGGTAAGTTATAGCTATAGCTAGAGTTAGATTAGTAGTTTATAGATAATATATAGTAATTAATACCTAAAAGGCTATAAGTTATATAAGAAGAAGAAAGCTCTTAAAGACTTAATATCTTTATTCTCTTTTATTAATATTAATATTTTAGCTAAAAGGCCTAAGTTACTCTCTAACTATATATATAGTTAGCGCTAGATACTAGACTATTTATAGAGTAAAGCTAAATTATAAATCTAAATTATTTTAAATCTAATAGTTTAAGTACTTTATAGCTAATAAAATAAAAAAGAAGTTTATAGGTTAAAGTAGGTTTTACTTTCTTTTTAAGCTAAAAGCTCTTAATTAAGTATAATAGCTTAATAAAACTAAGCTCTATATAAAGAGAAAAGTATATAGTAAAGTATTATAAAGAAAAGAATAGTAAAAAAGAAGTAAGTAGTTACTAAAGAAATATAAGTACTAAAAGCTTATAAAAAGGTAAACTATTAAGAAAAAGAGAAAAAAGAAAGTAGCTAATAAGCTCTTAGGTTATAAGATATAATCTATAAGAGTATAAATAATATTTAGAACTAGTTTAGCTAATAAAGTCTAAGTTTCTTAAAACTAATAAGCTCTTAAGTCCTAGATCTATATTAGGTATATAACTCTATAATAGTATATAGTTAGTAAAAATATATACTATTAAAAAAGTATTAGTAATTTAATCTCTAACCTAAAATACTAATACTTAATATTTTATATATAAATTAACTATTATTTATAGTTATTACTTAATTACTCTATAAGCTTTTATTATTACTTTTTAATTAACTAATATATTTAATAGTTACTAGTAGTTAATAATAAAAGACTTATTATAAAATTACTTATTTATAATATATAAAATAGTAATAAATAAAATAAAAATAGTAATAAAAAGTATATTTCTATATTTAATTAAAAAGTACTCTTAGTATAACTAGTTATAATAGTAGTAGTAGTAAAAATAATTATTTAAATAGTAATTTAAGTATAGAAAAACTATATAGTTATTTTATAAGTAGTAAAGTAAATTAAATAGTTTTTTCTATTAATTAAATCTATTTACTATATATTTTATTTATTTTTAT